>CM026401.1:57217891-57235391 GCA_014843695.1 Archivesica marissinica
TTGTTTAGTATGACATATTGTATAATGCTATATTCTGCTATGACAGGTACACGTATTGTTTAGTATGACATATTGTATAATGCTATATTCTGCTATGACAGGTACACGTATTGTTTAGTATGACATATTGTATAATGCTATATGACAGGTACAAGTAGTGTTTAGTATGACATATTGTATAATGCTATATGACAGGTACCAGCATTGTTTGGTATGACATATTGTATAATGCTATATGACAGGTACAAGTATTGTTTAGTATGACATATTGTATAATGCTATATGACAGGTACAAGCATTGTTTAGTATGACATATTTTATAATGCTATATTCTGTTATGACAGGTACACGTATTGTTTAGTATGACATATTGTATAATGCTATATGACAGGTACAAGCATTGTTTAGTATGACATATTGTATAATGCTATATTCTGCTATGACAGGTACACGTATTGTTTAGTATGACATATTGTATAATGCTATATGACAGGTACACGTATTGTTTAGTATGACATATTTTATAATGCTATATGACAGGTACAAGTATTGTTTAGTATGACATATTTTATAATGCTATATGACAGGTACACGTATTGTTTAGTATGACATATTGTATAATGCTATATGACAGGTACAAGCATTGTTTAGTATGACATATTTTATAATGCTATATTCTGTTATGACAGGTACAAGTATTGTTTAGTATGACATATTGTATAATGCTATATTCTGCTATGACAGGTACAAGTATTGTTTAGTATGACATATTGTATAATGCTATATTCTGCTATGACAGGTACACGTATTGTTTAGTATGACATATTTAATAATGCTATATTCTGTTATGACAGGTACAAGTATTGTTTAGTATGACATATTGTATAATGCTATATTCTGCTATGACAGGTACAAGTATTGTTTAGTATGACATATTGTATAATGCTATATTCTGCTATGACAGGTACACGTATTGTTTAGTATGACATATTTAATAATGCTATATTCTGTTATGACAGGTACAAGTATTGTTTAGTATGACATATTGTATAATGCTATATTCTGCTATGACAGGTACAGTAGTGTTTAGTATGACATATTGTATAATGCTATATTCTGCTATGACAGGTACAAGTAGTGTTTAGTATGACATATTGTATAATGCTATATTCTGCTATGACAGGTACAAGTATTGTTTAGTATGACATATTGTATAATGCTATATTCTGCTATGACAGGTACAAGTATTGTTTAGTATGACATATTGTATAATGCTATATTCTGCTATGACAGGTACAAGTATTGTTTAGTATGACATATTGTATAATGCTATATTCTGCTACAGGTACAAGTATTGTTTAGTATGACATATTGTATAATGCTATATTCTGCTACAGGTACAAGCATTGTTTAGTATGACATATTGTATAATGCTATATGACAGGTACAAGCATTGTTTAGTATGACATATTGTATAATGCTATATGACAGGTACACGTATTGTTTAGTATGACATATTTTATAATGCTATATGACAGGTACAAGTATTGTTTAGTATGACATATTTTATAATGCTATATGACAGGTACACGTATTGTTTAGTATGACATATTGTATAATGCTATATGACAGGTACAAGCATTGTTTAGTATGACATATTTTATAATGCTATATTCTGTTATGACAGGTACAAGCATTGTTTAGTATGACATATTGTATAATGCTATATTCTGCTATGACAGGTACACGTATTGTTTAGTATGACATATTGTATAATGCTATATTCTGCTATGACAGGTACACGTATTGTTTAGTATGACATATTGTATAATGCTATATTCTGCTATGACAGGTACAAGCATTGTTTAGTATGACATATTGTATAATGCTATATGACAGGTACAAGCATTGTTTAGTATGACATATTGTATAATGCTATATGACAGGTACACGTATTGTTTAGTATGACATATTTTATAATGCTATATGACAGGTACAAGTATTGTTTAGTATGACATATTTTATAATGCTATATGACAGGTACACGTATTGTTTAGTATGACATATTGTATAATGCTATATGACAGGTACAAGCATTGTTTAGTATGACATATTTTATAATGCTATATTCTGTTATGACAGGTACAAGTATTGTTTAGTATGACATATTGTATAATGCTATATTCTGCTATGACAGGTACAAGTATTGTTTAGTATGACATATTGTATAATGCTATATTCTGCTATGACAGGTACACGTATTGTTTAGTATGACATATTGTATAATGCTATATGACAGGTACACGTATTGTTTAGTATGACATATTTTATAATGCTATATGACAGGTACAAGTATTGTTTAGTATGACATATTTTATAATGCTATATGACAGGTACACGTATTGTTTAGTATGACATATTGTATAATGCTATATGACAGGTACAAGCATTGTTTAGTATGACATATTTTATAATGCTATATTCTGTTATGACAGGTACAAGCATTGTTTAGTATGACATATTGTATAATGCTATATTCTGCTATGACAGGTACACGTATTGTTTAGTATGACATATTGTATAATGCTATATTCTGCTATGACAGGTACACGTATTGTTTAGTATGACATATTGTATAATGCTATATTCTGCTATGACAGGTACACGTATTGTTTAGTATGACATATTGTATAATGCTATATTCTGCTATGACAGGTACACGTATTGTTTAGTATGACATATTGTATAATGCTATATTCTGCTATGACAGGTACACGTATTGTTTAGTATGACATATTGTATAATGCTATATTCTGCTATGACAGGTACACGTATTGTTTAGTATGACATATTGTATAATGCTATATTCTGCTATGACAGGTACACGTATTGTTTAGTATGACATATTGTATAATGCTATATTCTGCTATGACAGGTACAAGTATTGTTTAGTATGACATATTGTATAATGCTATATTCTGCTATGACAGGTACAAGTATTGTTTAGTATGACATATTGTATAATGCTATATTCTGCTATGACAGGTACAAGTATTGTTTAGTATGACATATTGTATAATGCTATATTCTGCTACAGGTACAAGTATTGTTTAGTATGACATATTGTATAATGCTATATTCTGCTACAGGTACAAGCATTGTTTAGTATGACATATTGTATAATGCTATATGACAGGTACAAGCATTGTTTAGTATGACATATTGTATAATGCTATATGACAGGTACACGTATTGTTTAGTATGACATATTGTATAATGCTATATGACAGGTACAAGCATTGTTTAGTATGACATATTGTATAATGCTATATTCTGTTATGACAGGTACAAGCATTGCTTAGTATGACATATTGTATAATGCTATATTCTGTTATGACAGGTACAAGCATTGCTTAGTATGACATATTGTATAATGCTATATGACAGGTACAAGTATTGTTTAGTATGACATATTGTATAATGCTATATGACAGGTACAAGTATTGTTTAGTATGACATATTGTATAATGCTATATGACAGGTACAAGTATTGTTTAGTATGACATATTGTATAATGCTATATGACAGGTACAAGTATTGTTTAGTATGACATATTTTATAATTCTATATGACAGGTACAAGTATTGTTTAGTATGACATATTGTATAATGCTATATGACAGGTACAAGTAGTGTTTAGTATGACATATTGTATAATGCTATATGACAGGTACACGTATTGTTTAGTATGACATATTTTATAATTTCTATAAAGCGAGCTAAAGCACAAGAAGGAAATAAAACATGCAACAAAAACGTTCGGAAATTTACGATTTTGTTGGAATATTTCGTTTTGATATAAAAGGAAGAGACAAAAAGAAATTGGGGAAAAACCTGTGATTTTGCTGATACCAGATTGGTATAAACATAATTTATTGCCAAAATGTACATAGCAATTTGGTTTGAGCCACAAGTGCTTTCCACATTATGAAACGGCTCTCCCCAATACATGGTATTTACCGAACATTCATTTTATGGCTACTTTCCAGATAGTGACCTTATTGGAATCTTGCTATATATTGCTGTACTGTTATGATGCAACATTAAAAGAGATCGAAATACCTGAAGCATAAGGTTCACGTACAACCCTTACGTCAATTCATAGGACAATGGAAATGCCAAAATGACATCAACTAAGTGCAATAGAGTGATATTAATGCACGTATTCTGTGCTGAATGGTTCGCTAACATAGGTCGACTGGATACAAAGTTACACGAGAACGAGGCAATCACACCTTCTATTTTGACTGAATATAACAAATGTATAAACTTTATTTATTTTACAACGATTGCGAAACAAGCTTTTATAATTTTGTGTTAAATTAATGACTCACATTGGTGAGGACGAAAGCGTTTATGTGGTCGTTCGTGCGAGAGGAAACCGAACCCCCGGATAAAAACCACCTGTCCGATCTGATCTGGCGACCACTGTACCATCCCACATACTTCCTGGTCCGAGGATCGAACCCGGGTTGCATTGGTGAGAAGCGAGAGTGCTAACCACTGTACTAATGGGACTGCCATGACTGAATATAATAATGAACATATAATTATTATATGCGCACACGGACAACTGAGGATAGACGTCATGCCCTTTAGAGTCGTCATATTAGTTCATACGAGATTGTACAGTCCATAAACAAAGCATTATACATTGTGTTATCTGTTGTTTGTGTTTGAAGGAAAACCAAACGAGTATGATTATTTTGATTCATCGATGACGTCATGTTGGTTTACTTAGAAGGACACAGTCAGAAGTGTAATTAGATAGACGTAGTCTGATTGGTTTGTTGATAGTTGACGTGAAGTGACAGTTGGAAAATGTTATTGTCTTACATGTATGCAATGCAGTATAAGTGCTGCTGCCCATTTATGTTTATCTAGTGTTTAGTATGTTATATAACATATAGTTTTGATGTCAAATAATGTTGTTGTTGTTAGATTATACAATTTAATTTAGCTCAACAGGTTCTTACAACTAATATTAATCACTCTCGATATCTCATTCCTGATGGAATTCATCGCAACGAGGGAGAGAGAAGAGGCAACGTGGACGTTAATTGCCTTGCCTAAGGGCATACTCGTAACGGCTACAGCGGGGTTCGAACTGTCGGGCCGTTCGCACCTGAAGCGACTTCACGACTACGACAACGTGTTGATGTTGTTGCAGTATTTATCTTTTTTAAACATTATTTATTTTATAACGATTGTGAAGCTTTAACAACCTATATTCATCACTCTCGTTTGCGCGGATGAAAGCGTAATCGTGGTCTTTCGTGTGGGAGGAAACCAGAGTACCCGGAAAACCCCACCTGTCCGATCTGGCGACCACTGTACCATCTCACATACTTCCCAGTTCGAGGAATGAACCGGTAAGATTCTTGTTTTCTTTCCTTTGTGTTCTTTTAGATTAATCATATAAGATGAAAAATGCATTACTATTTCCGATAATTATAGTACATATACATCTCTAAGCAAGTTGTTACTTTGAACTACAAGATCAAACAGCTTTATTGTCATGCCATACTTAATAAGGATTTAATTTTATGATTAATCTTTGGAAAACGCCGACATAGTAAACGTATTAGACATTTCAATACGCATTACTAAATTGAATAAACTAGAAGCATTGTATCAATATATTAAGAGACATTACATTGTTAGAAACTGTGATGAGTGTATTAATTTTCCATTTCTCGGAAATAATTTCTCAGAAATAATGTATTGCGCCATGTCCATTTTCGCAGACGTGATGATTATATATTTCAGCATTGAACAGTTCCATTTTGTTTCTGTGTGGCCAATATGAGGTAATCCCTAGATTGTCGTCGCATCTCACGCATATGTTTAACAGTGTGGCGTCCGTGGTCCAGTGGACGTCGGATTTGGAATCGAACGGTCCCGGGTTAGATACTCGGTCAGGCACCGTATGTAGTGTCATTGAGCAAGGCACCTCACATACTGCTTAGTACTGGTTAACCACTTAGGTCGGCTAAGCCTGCCCATGAAAGCATGTCTAGGTCCCCGCAAGGGGTTGTTCATTAATGGAACATACATAACACGAAATAGTATTGATTAGATATACATCATGTGGGCTTGGATGATTTGTCTGGACATAAATTAAAATTAGCCTCCATTGCGATTCATTTCCTAGCGATTCGTATTAAATTGTATTTACATTATTTTGGAATGGTACACACACGAGCTCAAACAAGTGTGCACATTGTTGTATTCAGCACATCGTGTTTATGACAGATCACTGTTGATTATATATTTATCACTGTCCCCCAATGTTTTATACTTTGTATGTAGCCGCCAAACATGTTATGCCAATAAAAACGTTGACTTGACTTGACTGTCCCCAATGCTGCGTTGGTCAATCTAACCCACAATTATGCTTCAATTTTGTACCGATCATGTTGTTACTTGCTTGTAACCTGATTGAAAATAACATGATATGTATGTCTGTCTGTCCGTCTCTTTACATTTCTCTGAAATGTATTACAGTTCCATTTCTAAAAGCTAATGGAATATATTTCCATTTCTGAGATATAATGTATTACATTACCATTTCTCAGAAATACTGTACATGTATTGCATTTCCATTTCTCAAAAATAATGTATTATATATCCATTTCTCAGAAGTAATGTATTACATTTCCATTAATTCTCAGAAATAATATATTCAGATTTCAAGCGGTACACCAATCGACAAATTAAATGGTTTGCGCGGACGTAATATATACTAGAGGACATAGAAAACGCACACGTCGGATACATGTGTTTTACATGAAAAACAATAACTATATAAATACATAGTTTTAAACATTTTGGAATATTTTTAGTTGTTCAGGTTGTGTTTTGTAATAAAGATGTGATAAAGTTTTGATGGAATCCTTCCTATTTCGTTTTCATGTAATACTAATCATATAATGTAGGTGTGCGTTTTCTATGTCCTCTAGTACATAGGTCAATGATCTCTTGTTTAATTATATTTATTTACAAAATCACAGATACCTTTGCAATTAGTTGTTCTTTAAATGGAACATTAAAGCGACACTACATCGGTGAAAACGCAAAATTCTACAGAATGTAATTTCCTATTATATGGTATAATTTTCCCACCAAATATTTGCCTCAAAAACTGAATATCTCAACTACTAAACAAGCGTCGTATACGCGGTTTGTTGACATAACAAAATAATGTAAACAGGGTCGACATACATGTGTAATACAACCTGTGTATCCCGAATATCGAGATTTATGGTACATATTTACCGTTATATCTCACATTTGTGCCTATGCATATTTATTTGTAGACTAATCTTAGTCAAATTATCTCTAACCGACAGTATCACGCGTTTAGTATTGACTCCAATGACAAACAAACGTTATTTCAGGAGCATGGATGAACGTTATATGAAATCCTACTTTCACTTTTGAAAGTTTGTAGACCTCAAACACACTGATTATGGATTCAATGTTAGTGTTCGAATGTATTCAGAAGAATTTGTAGTAGCAATGCATTTATACGTGAACAATGCATTTTATTTGCTTTTTGCGATGTAATGTCGTTTTAAACATACCTTTTCATATAAAGAAACTATAGTTCATTGAACAAAATAGTTCATCACACATACATTTAAAGCGACATTACATCGGTGAAAACGAAAATGTCTGCAGAATGTAATTTGCTATTATATGGTATAATTCTTTCCCAAATATTTGCCTCAAGAACTGAGTATTTCAACAAATAAACAAACGTCGTATACGCGGTTTGTTGACATAACACAATAATGTAAATACGGTCGACATGCATGCGTAATACAAAGCGTTTATCCTGTTATGCTACATATATATCGTGATATCCTACATGAGCGCCAGTGCATATTTATCTGTAGAGTAATCTTAATTACATTATCTCTAAGCGAAATTATCGCGCGTTTAATATTGACTTCAGTGACAACAAACGTCAATTCAGGAGCCTGGGTGACCGTTATATGAAATAATACTTTCACGTTTGAAAGTTTGTATACCACAAAACACTCACTTGATTCAATGTTAGTGTTCGATGTATTCAGAAGAATGTGTATAGTAGTAATGCATTTATACGTGAAAAATATATACATAAAATCATTCAATTAGGCATGAACAATATGGATAGTTTAATCATATGTTATTGCTCGATTCGTTGTACATAACGACTTAAAGAAAGGCAGAACTATGTCAATAATTATGTGAAATTCATAAACAAGGTGTGTTGTACTTCTAGTTATCGTCGCTACCGGTTGCCCATATGAGCGAAGCCTCCTGAAGAGAATACTGGTCATTTATATTAGATGTTTGGAGGGTAGTGCAATGATACAGACATAGGCACATTCCAGAGTCGCCTCTGGTTCTTTTACGTGCACGGTGTAAAGCAACGACACGAGACCTCGGTGTAAAGTCCCAACTGAAAGACTGATAATTGAATTAGTGTCAGACGGTGAATCGAACCTGCGATCCCTGGATTACTAGTCCAGCGTGTTAACCACTGAACTACAAATCCGTCTGTGAGACATTACTGAGACAATTCATACTATACATATAACACAATTATAAATAGTATTCTCATTGAGTCAGACATTACATATCACACAGAGTGCTTTATTACTATGGGTATGCCATATATGTAATCTCATTTAACAGTTTAAAGTTTAAACTATATTTATTTTACAACGATTGCGAAGCAAGTTCTAACAACTTATATTAATCACTCTCGTTGGAGCGGATGACAGCGTAAATGTGGTCAGGAAGATATACATGTGGAAGGATACCGGAGTACCCGGAGAAAACCCACCTGTCCGATCTGGCGACCACCATACCATCTCACATACTTCCCGGTCCAAGGATCGAACCCGGGTTGCATTGTTGAGAAGCGAGCGCGCTAACCACTGCGCTAATTTAACAGCTAACCACTTCCTACTACTATCCTGTACAAACGTCAAACTTCTGAGACAAAATATGTTCGCACATCTCCCGAGTGCACTTAACAGCTGAACATTTACTGCCTGGAAACAATCTGTCTTTTGAACAAAATAAATGTGTTATCCTAAAGGAACAGCAATATAGAACAGCGACAAGATTCCAATAATGTGGTGAGATGGAATGATTGGAGGTATCTGTAGAGGCAACATCACAGGTTGTTTTTTGCCCGTGTTTTTGTGTGTATTTTCTCTCTTCCTTAAGTTTTATATCAAAACGAAATATTCCAAGAAAAGCATAAATTTCCGAACGTTTTTGTTGCATGTTTTATTTCCTTCTTGTGCTTAAGCTCGCTTTATAGCATTATAAAATATGTCATACTAAACAATACTTGTAATGTAACCTGTCATATCATAATATTTATGTGTATGTAATTGTATTTAAGGAAAGGGATTCGAATTGTTTCTATGTAACTTTTCTCCACACTCCTAACGGTGCTGTTTGCAACTATTCCTGTGTTATGTACCATTCTTGAATAAACTATTGTTTAAACTAATCCGATTTAAAGTTTCATCTGCAAATCGTCCGCTTCCGTGGTCGAGTGGTTAAGGTCGCTGACTTGTATACCACTGTAACCTATCATCACTGATGGTCACGGGTTCGAGCCCCGCTCAGGTCGTGTCTCATTTATATGAATAAGTTGGCAGTTTCTTACGGAGGTTGGTGCAGCTAAGTACTGGTTAACCGCTGGAGCCTGCCCAGGAAAGGTGTTGTTAAGTAAACTGCCCACCGGCGATATAGCCCGATATGGTGCTGATGCAGGCGTAAAACCCTAAATATAACATAAAAATCATCTACAAATCCAAATTAGTGACGTTGAACTGAGTTTAAGTAGTATTATTATAATTAAAACTATTACATTCTGACGCCGGAGGTTGATATCGCCTATGGTGAAATAAAGAATTTACTTACTCACTTGCTTGTACTTCTGCAAACTAGCATTCCTTCACGTCGAATTTTGCATTCCTTTGGCTATATATGAATATTGTACAAATCGATGTACAATGTATTAATAACATGTCAAGCATACCTGAATAAACATAATCTAGATAATTACCTCATGGCTGAACTTAGCAATTTTAATACGCATGAATGCATTTTCCAGTATTTTGATTAGGTATTCTTGCTGTAAATATATTTGGATCGATCCTGGCTAGCTAGTGTATATACGCGTATCCTCACGATTCCTAAATTAAGAACGAAATATGCGCATACGGTTGATCTATGAGCAACGCATCTGTACACGTTTCCGAAATAAATATAGAGATAATTATTCTATATTTTTCACCATTCAATTATTATGAATTGCTTAAAGCGACAATACATCGGTGAACAAATACAATTTCTATGGAATGTAATTTCCTACTTGGAATCTTTATTCCCACATTTAAACTATTAAGCATACATTATAACACAATACATGTAACTTGGATCAATATCAATGAGTAATACAACGCATGCATCCTGAATAACAATATGTATGGTATAGATATACCGTTACATCTTAAATGTGTGCCTATGCATATTTATTCTTAGACTAATCTGATTTAAATTATCTCTAAGCAACAGCATCACGTGTCGTATTTAATCCAATAATGAACACACGGCGTGGATGGCCGTTATATGAACTCCTGTCACCACTTCTGGGAGTATGTAGATCGCAAAGACACTTTTTATTGATTGAAAGTTAAAGAGATTAGTCATTTTAGATTTTTGGAGGCTAGCGTAATGATACAGACAGAGACCCATTACACATGCGCCTCTGGCTCTTTTAAGCGTATGGTTATAAACACTGATACCAGACCTCGGTTTAAAGTCCCACCAGAAGAACAGAACTATTACTATATACAGGCGGGGATCGAACCTACGATCAATGGATGGAATGCAGCATAAATCTGCAGTTTTATATGGGATACATATGTCTGCAGACAACAAATCATTGTCATACTGTTAAATCTAACTCTACAGAGAGATTCATACGGTTGCATTGCATTAATTATTGATTATTTGCTTTATATTTTGGGGCCTAACGTCGCGCATACGTCATAGGTCATATGACGACTCTCAAAGTATGGTTGATGGAGAAAGATTCCGTGTGCCCCATCGAACAATATATCGTACATGGATAGGTAACCGGGTAGAAGAGCGGGGTACCCGTCCGAACAGTATTTCAAACAGGGTAGAACCCCCGATCGTCAGCAAAGCAACTAGATAGCTTACTAACATAAAATGATATTCGAATCGAAGCTGTGAATGGCAAGCAAGTTGATGTCAACTTAATCACTCGCCCACGTAAGCTTCTCCTGCTATAATAGATCAGACTATGGACAACATGGATAAATATAAATACGTATAAACAGATGTTGCCACGGCGTATGTTTTCTTGATTTCACGTATCCGATAGCTAAATATGGCATACATGTTCCTTTAATCTGCTCACTACACTATGCTTATCAAAACTATTTTGATTTGCACTTGTTCACATAACGTTTGTTTATTATTGATGATCGACTGCACCCTTCTATAGTTCCTGACATGCGCCTATAAATTTATAGCTTCCATTTGTATATAGTTTCCAAACTGAATACAGACCACTTATTATTTTACGAAGACGATGCTTTCTTTGGTATCCTTATAAATGATAGCATTTGTTCACGTCATATAAAAACGACATACTGTCTCACGAGAAATGACGATATTAATAACATTTGACATTCATACTAATATGTCTGCAAAGTCTGCAAATTCATCTCGGTGTTTGACTTCATTTTGAGAAGCGCTATGACGTTCAATACATATGTAATAATATACTGGGCAACATCAATGGCTTTCCTATTACCCCCCTTTGCAGATCAAATCCGATTTATCCCGACATGCATAGCGGGTCCTTTCAATCGGAATCCTTTGTTTGTATTGTGTTTTCCATAACCATATGTAGCGGTATGATAAATGTCATATTTTCAAAATTAAGTCAGTTAAAAAAAGTATAAAACATAATTGATAGCATATATTTTACAGATACTTAATAATTGGATATACTGTAGAATATCTGTCGATATACACTTAGGGCCACTTGTAACCCGACACTTATATAATTCGGTATTATTGCATTATTTGTGAAAGGATTTTGTTCACGTTTGGACCAAGAATAAATCAACATGCCATACGTACATACTAGAAATTTCTTTTTAATTCATTAACAATAAGGTATAAAACTTAACAAATAACAAACATCACTGTATTATCAAAATTCACAAAATAATGACACAATGCAAAATCCGAACAATGTGAAAAGTCACCCAATACAATCTGTATGTCCGAGAAACTAATATCTAGTGTGTCCTCCCATGTCTCTTACGACGTGCACACACCTCCGTCTCACAGGTGAACGTTATGATCATTTTTGTTCAGATAATGTAGCAGAATAACATAATCTATGATTTCAAATTAATATATTGAACCATGATTTGAAAAGTGTCTGGTCTTGCGCTGTGTTATTTTGTGAATTTTGATTTTACAGTGATGTTTGTTATTTGTTAAGTTTTGTACCTTTTTGTTCATGAATTGAAAAGAAATTTCTTGTATACACTTATGATGTGTTGATTTATACATAGTACAAATTAGAACGAAATTCTTTCGCAAATAATCCAATTATAGCAATTTATGTAAGTGTCGGGTTACAAGTGGCCCTAAGTGTATAGTCATTTAATAATCACAACATGAGAAACCAAGTTCAAATTAATCCGATTATCGCAGTGTCTGTCCGGTTAGAGCAGTGGTTAGTGCGCTCGCTATTCACAAATGCAACCCTGGTTCGATCATCGGACCGGGAATATGTGAGATAGTACGGTGCTCGCCAGATGGGACAGGTGGGTTTTCTCCGGGTACTCCGGTTTCCTATGAATGACCACATACTATAATATACGCTTTCATCCGCGCCAACGAGAGTGATTCATATAAGTTCTTAGAACTTGCTTCGCAATTAAATAAAGTTTAAGCTTTAAAGAAACCGTTTTGAACGACTATTCGTCTATACACATTGTGACGTTGTGTTGTGCTAACTTCACCCGGCGTCGAATATGGCAATTATTCTTGTAATACTGTAGTCTAATCGAATAGGGTATTGCCTTTAAATGCCAACTGTCTCAAAGCCATTCCGTGTTTCTCATTTATTTTTTATGCAGAAAATAATTTGACGTTCCTTAATCAATACTTTATCTATATCGTTAGAAACGTAATTTGTGATGACGAAATGAACTGTCTGTGTTACGCGTCTCTGTGTCACAATCTAATTGGAATTGCCTTCATCTGCTCAGGAAATAAAATAACAGCCATATTGTTTTTTCTCGCGGATATAAAACATTAATCTAAATATCCAGGAAAAGTATTAGGAGTGTATCAGGTTTCCGGATACATTCAATTAGAACTTGACATACAATGCGCCTATTCGTTGTTGTTTCGAAACCCACTCGTGGCGTCGAATTATTCCATGTGAGGAATAGTTCAACGGGCATGTGGAATGTCGGCATGTCTAACAGGTAGTTCGTAGAGGATACCCTAGTGTGTTGATTCGATTCACACTTGTGGCGTCGAATTATTTCATGTGAGGAATAGTTCAACGGGCATGTGGAATGTCGGCATGTCCACCAGGTCGTTCGTAGGGGATACCGTAGTTCGTCGTCCGTCACTAGCAGTTGGGGAGTTGCTGTATGAGCTAAGCAGTCCGTGCGACTTTAGGCAACAACACGAAAGAGTAAAAACAACAAAACACTTAAACTGAAACAGTATATGTACACAACACAGTGAAGGACACAAATGTTTAAGACGTGTGTGTGTGTGTTTACGTATATTTATCTTCGCTACCGGTTGCCCATATGAGCGACACCTCCTGAAGAGATTAGTCACTATAGATATTTGAAGGATAGTGCAATGATACAGACAGAGACCCATTCTAGAATCTCCTCTGGTTCGTGTACGTGCACGGTGTACAACACCGACACGAGACCTCGGTTTAAAGTCGCATCTGAAATACTGTTACTTTTATTAGGGTCAGACGGGGGATCGAAGCTGCGATCCCTGGATTATCAGTCCAGTACAGCGTAGATCCAGATTCGTCTGTAGATAATGCAAAGCATTGACAGGAAGCTTATATCGGAAAAGGCACAGCGATTGACGGGTAAGCCATAGCGAGCAATTCATGATCACAATGGAACTTAGCTCCATTGTTTTAATAATGTGTGTGCATATAATTTAGTCAATGCAGATCTACTCGCGTCCTTGTACTGTCTTTCTGTCACAACTCACATTTATGCTGACGCAAATATAATATATAATGCGTATGATCTCTTTGATTGTCACGAGCCCTGTATGTTACCCTGCACTATCTGATCGCACAGCACTATGTATTGTACTGATAATATTAATCAAGTTCCCGGAACAATTCCGGATAATATTAATCAAGTTCCCGGAACAATTCCGGATATTATGTATAGCACTCCGATTTCTAAATGTCAGTTCTTTGATATGGAAGACATATAAGCATGTTATTGTCGTTGCAGTCAATACATAGAAACTATGCATTATTTCATAAATAAGAAATTATATTTGTTTTTCAGTTATTTTTTTCGCGAATAAAACATGGTTTGGAGTTCGGACACACGTGAATTAAATACGTAGGTCACAGGTATGTGTGGTCATTTCCGGCGCTCAGAACGGCACACACTGTTTTATTCGACTAATAACAGTCTACAAATAACGCAAATACAAATTTTATTTTGATCATAACATGACCAAAATATCTGAAATGCGCAAACACAGTTGGTGTTATTCTAAGACGTCACAAAATGACGTCACACAATTACGTCACAAAATGAGTAAATGATTGTTTGTCTATCCGTCTGTGGACAGGATAACTCGAAACATTATTTGTGAACTTGACGAAAGTATGTGGATATATAGAGGGTTGGCCGTTGAGGAAGTGACTCGATTTGTTTGCTTTAGATAACTCTGTCTAGACCAGTTGTCAGGGCGGTTAATGATGTGTCTACTCCCATTAATCTCTATTATATTAAACTGTGTACATGCATGATTGTGGTATGGGCAGACGGATTTGTAGTCCAGTGGTAACATACTGGACTGGTAATCCAAAGATCGCAGGTTAGATTCCCCGTCTGACACGCTGGAGCCGTTACGATTGTGCCCTTAGCCAAGGCATTTAAATTCCACGTTGCCTCTTTCATCTCCCTTGTAGCGATGGTTTCCACCATTAATGAGGTCTCAAGAGTGATTAATATACGTTGTAAGTACTTGTTTTGCAATCGTGCTAATATAAATTTGGATAAAATATACCTAATTGATAATAAACTACTTGTTAACCCCGTTAATAACAATGGCCCGTGTTACATGTATCTTATGCACGGGAATCATCTTATTGTGGGGCATAGTACAGAGTAAATTGAAAACGAAGCAACGTATACACACTGCTTCAACGGAACACCTAGTATGGGACAACTCATATACCTTACAAACACAAACATGCGCGGTGATCTGGGTGTTGATATTTTAGGATGAAATGAAGTTTGCAAATACGTAAATAGGCAGAAGTGGATCCGCGCATCGAATGTAGTCGCACTAACTAATATAGTTCATTTTTCTTTTTGGTAGACATGCATTTTCATGACAGGCAGTGTATAGTTTTTGTGTTTTTTTTGAGAAATTATGTGACTTGAAAAGAGTTCAGACTAGTTGATGTGTAGAACAGATGTGGTATAAGAATTCAGGCCATTGCAAACTGAAGTTTGGTATATTGTATTATTTGGCGGAGGAATACAGTGTGTAAACACAGTGACGTTATTCACCGGTGAGCACTGGCTATGGAAAACATTATAATTGGAAGAGTTTTGCTATTTTACAATTTCATTTGAATACATCTTCACAGTGGATGTGGTATCAGAAGAAATGAACGATTGGAAATATAAATGAACAGACTGTATGGTTTTACTTTTAATTATGTATTTGTTTTACAATCTGAAGGCAATGTGAAATCAAGCATGTGTTCGTGGGTTAAATACCAGCACGATGGTTCCAGTTCTTACAATGTGCTTTTTTAAATTAATATGTTATTGCATTTTTTTCTTTATATGTTATATTACACACAATGAAATACATGGAAATCAATTTGAAATTAAATTAGGATTTCATATTATTGATTTAATCTGAGAAAATAAGCATATTGGTTGGGCTACATGTTATGACAACATTATTTACAGTCCTCACAACGTGCTATCCTATCTAATTTCAGATTAGTCACAGGAATTGTATCACACCAAACTACACATACATTGTTCACGTCTCAATAGCATTGCTACATGACGAACGGTGACCTAACCAATAGTCCGCTGGTGTGACGTCATGTGAGGTCATGATCACACAAACCATAACGAGCACTATGCCATGCGCTGTTGCGTGTTTTTAGAAAGTAAAACATGCTTAGTTTATACAAATTTATTTTAGCTCGATTGCGAAACTTATACTAATGACTCTCGAGACCTCATTCCTGATGTAATATGCTATTGTCTCTTATAATTCTCACTGTAGAATGGCTATGTGTAATGTAAGTGTTATAATATATATGAAATGTATGTACTGTACATAAATGAGACAGATTTAAGTAAATATATAAATATTATATGGTGAAACGACACTACACCGGTGAAAAAGGACACTGAGTTCGAGGCCAGCCGGAGCCGTTACAAGCGCGCCCTTAGGCAATGCATTTAAATTCCACGTTGCCTCCGAATCTCTTCTCTCTCCCTCGTGACGATGGATTCCATCAGGAATGAGGTCTCGAGAGTGATTAATCGAGCTAAAATAAATTTGCATAGATTAACACAATGCAATTTATTATTGTATGGAATAATTTGTTTCTAGTTAACATCTCATAACTAATAGACAACTTAGCCATCGTTTATCTCACCGGATCAAGTTTACAGCACACAGTCCATCATGACACAACCTGTCTATGATCAATACATCATATTAAGCTCTCCATCTAAGCAATGTATTTGTTTATATCCTAACTCAGTGTTACAGTTACACCCTTATTCCAGGAAGTCGTGATAGCGCAGTTGATGCGCATTGGCTTCACGTGCGAAAGGTCCGGAGTTCGAGCTTCGCTGGAGCCGTTACGATTGTGCCCTTAGGCAAGGCATTTAAATTCCACGTTGCCTCTTCTGTCTCCCTCGTGGCGATGGATTCCCTCAGGAACGAGGTCTCGAGAGTGATTAATATAAGTTATAAAAACTTGTTTCGCAATCGAGCTAAAATAAATTTGTATACACTAAACCCGTATTACTTTTCAGGGCATCCAATGATATTGTGTAATACAGTTACAGTGAAATAATATGCGTTCAACCACT
>CM026401.1:57239501-57249501 GCA_014843695.1 Archivesica marissinica
ATTTGTTTCTAGTTAACATCTCATAACTAATAGACAACTTAGCATCGTTTATCTCACCGGATCAAGTTTACAGCACACAGTCCATCATGACACAACCTGTCTATGATCAATACATCATATTAAGCTCTCCCTCTAAGCAATGTATTTGTTTATATCCTAACTCAGTGTTACAGTTACACCCTTATTCCAGGAAGTCGTGATAGCGCAGTTGATGCGCATTGGCTTCACGTGCGAAAGGTCCGGAGTTCGAGCTTCGCTGGAGCCGTTACGATTGTGCCCTTAGGCAAGGCATTTA
Organism: Archivesica marissinica; assembly: GCA_014843695.1. NCBI lineage: Eukaryota > Metazoa > Mollusca > Bivalvia > Venerida > Vesicomyidae > Archivesica > Archivesica marissinica. The sequence continues at coordinate 57,239,797 of CM026401.1, forward strand.
AATTCCAGGTTGCCTCTTCTGTCTCCCTCGTGGCGATGGATTCCCTCAGGAACGAGGTCTCGAGAGTGATTAATATAAGTTATAAAAACTTGTTTCGCAATCGAGCTAAAATAAATTTGTATACGCTAAACCCGTATTACTTTTCAGGGCATCTAATGATATTGCGTAATACAGTTACAGTGAAATAATATGCGTTCAACCACTGAAAAGATATGTTATAGTTACGTGACATTAAACAATTTGTTATTCAAAGTAAAACCGGTTTGCGTACAATACATATCAAATCCTTATACAGTACCCGTGGCCTAGTTGTTAAGGAGCAGGAGGTCAATGGTTCGGACCTAGTCAGGGGTTCTTTCTAGAATGGCCGGTTGGTGAGCCGCCAGCTAGTTAAATACTGCTTACCGATTGCCTATCAGTCTAGCGCCACGCATATAATTCAGGAAGTACTGATGTTCATAGAAGAGTTGTCTCATAAGTCAGAAATAGATAGCGCTTTAAATAGGGGTGACACTATAATAACCAAACTCTTTACTTTTATACTCGATATCAAATATTCATTTTTCAGGAATGAGGTCTCGAGAGTGACTAATATAACTTATAAGAAATTGTTTCGATATCGAGCTAAAAATAAATTTGTATAATAAAAAAAATCAGTTTTTGTAGTAATATGCATATGCCTATAACCTTAAGTAAAGATGAACCAGTATGGTGAAGTAAATATAGCCAAGAGTTTAGCAACCATGTGACCTAGATGGGTCATGTGACTGGTAACATGACAACTGACCAATGGCTATCTGGGTATAAGTACACGTGACCGGAGTTGGTGTGCAAGATCGCCAGACGTTTTCCGGAAACGTATCGTCAGACCTCCGAACAAACAACTACAAACTTGAACGAAGTATCTTATAACCAGAAAGGACAGGTATGTCTTTTTTTGTCAACATGTGACAAAATATAAATAATGCTCGTAGCCGGTGTCCTAATATAATTGATATCCCGTAAGAACTGAAAGTTGCGCATGCGCATAATGGTACATCTTAGCGGGTGTGAGGAATGGAATTCATTCGGCTTCAATAACCGACAACGAGAACATTTATATATAGAAATCGTTCTATATATTCAATACAGTGTTCTACAAAGCAATACGTTTCAAATGTATCAAGTACTCTCATGGGAAATAATTTGCAATTTTATATAATTATAATGCTATAATAACTCATCTAACGCAGTTCAAGCACGACTCAGAGTCATCAACCATAATGACTATAAATCGATAATAGGCATGTATGCTGTTACAGATACCTAAGCACATTAATATACATCGCTTTCATTTTTTACAGACGGATCTATAGCCCAGTGGTAACACCTTGGACTGGTAATCCAGGGATCGCAGGTTCGATCCCCCCGTCTGACCCTAATAAAATTAACAGTCTTTCAGATGGGACGTTAAACCGATGTGTCGTGTCGGTGCTTTACACCGTGCACGTAAAAGAACCAGAGGAGACTCTGGAGTGGGTCTCTGTCTGTATCATTGCACTATCCTCCAAAATCTAAAATGACTAATATCTTCAGGAGGCGTCGCTCATATGGGCAACCGGTAGCGACGATAAATAAACTTTAAAAAAACAAAACTCGCTTTCATTTGCAATGTTGAACTCTGGATCTTGATCTGGATATATACGTTGCAGGGCCAGTTACGGCATAAGGTGCAACGGGAGAGAGTCTAGTAGTACAGGTTTAGAGCTGTCCTGAAACCGCCTATTGTCTCGGCGCACACAACATTGTCACTGAGTGTATTCCAGTCTAGTACTGTTTTAGAGAAGAATGATTGTTTGTACTGCTCTTTATTACAAGTGAAAGTTTTGAAGCACTTTGAATTGTTTGTAATTTGATTTTCTAGAACACAACTCCCATATGATAAGCGTGTAATAATAATCTTACCTGTCATGAACGATTTAATATTTTGACACGAACCTGTCTTGTATTCGGTTCGTGTTATCTGGTTGACAATATCCGCGCACACTGGTATCCAATAGTTATATAATTATTTATAACATTTTCTCGAAATCCTTTATGCTGACACCATGCTAACACCATGTGTGTTTTACGTTTATTTATCGCCGCTACCGGTTGCCCATATGAGCGACGCCTCCTGAAGAGATTAGTCATTTTAGATGTTTGGAGGTTTGGAGGATAGTGCAATGATGCAGACATATAACTGTTCCAGAGTCTCCTCTGGTTCTGTTACGTGCATGGTATACAGCACCGACACGAGACCTCGGTTTAATGTCCCATTTGAAAGACTGTTGACTGTACACCATACACGAACTGTGCACGTTTATATTGAGTGTTAGATTTTCGTTACACATTTTAGAGTTATGGATTTTTACTATCATGAGTGAAGAAAATAATCCTTCACACATTGCACTAATTTAGCAAATATTTCGCACATTTTGATACTAAATTTGTTTATATTATTTTTCTACAAGGATACACATTTTACCTCTAAGGCAAATTAACAGTTTCTTTTTGTATCAGTATAGTATTATGCTTTATCTAGATGTACTGACCGATCGACTGATCTGTAGTCCAGTGGTTAACACGCTGGACTGGTAATCCAGGGATAGTAGGTTCGATTCCCCGCCTGATCTTAATATTAAATGTGGACTTTAAGCCACGGTTTCCTGTCGGTGGTTTACACCGTGCACGTAAAAGAACCAGAGGAGACTCTGGAATGGGTCTCTGTCTGTATCATCAGAAAAGGCGTGCCTTACAGTTTACGTTGTTCCAAGGATGATCTTATTTACCCGTTGCCGTGGAAACAGTTTAAAAGCAGTGTGTTATATTGTCTTTGTATCATTGCAAATAATGATCAATGTATATATAAGGAATGAATCGCTAGTTAATAGTTTCCATCGGGGTATGAACTACAATGGGTGTGCTTAAAGTTAGAGCGTGTGTCTTCCGCCTCCACGCACTTTAACCACGCCCAATGTCGTTCATATCCCGATGGAAACTATTAACAAGAGATTCATTTCTTAAAGCGACATTAATCGCAAAAAGCAAATAAAATGCATTTGTTCACGTATTACTGCATTGCTACTACACATTCATGCGAACACATTCGAACACTAACATAGGATCAATAAACAGTGTTTGTGTGGTCTACACATTTTCAAAATTGAAAGTAGGATTTCATATTACGGTCATCCATGCTCTTGAATTGACGTTTGTTTTGTCATCGGAGTCAATACTAAACGCGAGATAATGTCGTTTAGAGATAATTTAACTAAGATTAGTCTACAAATATATATGCATATGCACACATGTGAGATATAACGGTACATCTGTACCATAATCGTGTTATTCAGGATACGCGAATTGTATTACGCATGGATGTCGACACTATTTACATTATTTTGTTATGTCAACAAATCGCGTATACGACGTTTGTTTATTTGTTGAAATATTCAGTTTTTGAGAGAAATATTTCAAAAATAATTATACCATACAATAGGAAAATAATACATTCTGTAGAAATGAGCATTTTCACTGATGTAGTGTCGCTTTAAGTATTGCATACGACTGTCGTCCTGCTTTAAAGGCAAGTGGCGTGAACGAATGCTACTTGACAGCATGGAATTAGTGTATGCTTTGCAATGAAATATAGTCATTTATCATCTAGATAGAATATTTTTATTTCACTTGAAATCAGTATATTAACACCATTTTATTATCACCGCTCTACGTGTGTGCTTCCAAACAATTACAGTTTTATTAATGTCAGCTAGAAAGCTTTCTAACTCAAATTGTTATTGATGATATCGAAGCCGTCATCTAAACGAGACATTCTAGCCGAAAAAAATGTATAATAGAATGGCTTTATAGGCCACCAAGCAACATTTCTCAACCTTTTTTTTTGGTGAAGCTGAACGACTTAGCAATATATACAGTAAGTCAAATGCGGTAAGCAGATTTCAACCTCATAATGATGCATTATATAAACAGTAATAATTTATATGAATTAACTTCAGAGCATTAACCAAAGTTTAAAGCTTAAACTTTATTTTACAACTATTGCGAAGCAAGTTTTAACAACTTATATTAATCACTCTCGTTGGCGCGGATGAAAGCGTATAATTATGTGGTCTTTAATGTAGGGGAAACCGGGGTACCCGGAGAAAACCCACATGTCCAATATGGCGACGACCACCGTAGCATCTCACATACTACCCGGTCCGTGGATCGAACCCGGGTTGCATTGGTGGGAAGCGAGCGCGCTAACCACTGCGCTAATAGGACAGACAGCCTTAACAAAAATAAAATGAGTTTGATTAAGTGGACGATCCTACTATATTTCATTTGTGTACATTTAAAACTAACATCACCCATTCCTATCACAACCCGGAATAATATTGAATTCATAGAGGATGCTTGGGTTTATTAGTGAAATATAGGATTTTATTTCATCAAGTTTAGCGAGCTCGTTTATCACCAATGCAACCCGGGTTCGATCCTCGGACGGGGATCGCCAGATCTGACAGGTGGCTTTTCTCCGGGTACTTCGGTTTCCTCCCACACGAATGACCACATAATACGCTTTCATCCGTGCCAACGAGAGTGATTAATATAAGTTGTTAGAACTTGCTTCACAATCGTTGTAAAATAAATAAAGCTTAAACTTAAATTTTATCTCGTGATCACCGCAATGTCCATTTACACTCGTGGAATACATATTTCGCTGACCACGAGATGAAATAAAATCTTGTGAAATAAAATCTCGTGGAATACATATTTCGAGAAATAAAATCCTATCTTACACTAATAAACAGAAATCTACTTATTCTTGTATGATTTCCAATGACTTTGGCTAATATAATATTTATTTTCAAATTGTATACATTTTAACTGCACTGTCTTGAGCCCCATTGCACTGCGTGACACAACAGCACAACCACTTCTATTATAATGTGAACGTTCGTAATAAGAAATATTTTCTGAGTGCATAACCTTCAAGTTAGTCTCTACAGTCAAAACTACAGTCAGAACAAATGCATTAGAATATATTACTTATTCTAACACGACCCAGCTAAGTTAAATCTACCTCGGGTTATTCTGCGATATACCTACCTTGAACTATGCTGCGCGCGCACCGTGTTTTGGCTATTCCATTTATACAATGCCTGTAAAATGTTATGAATGAAAGTCACGTGATGTTTGTAAATACTACCGTGGGAATTCGCGGGAGTGAGCTATTTTTAGAATCAAATAATCTCTTGTCCGTCTTGTTTTTTCTGTTAAGTAACGTTTCAGTTACTATTCTGTACAGTTTTATTTGACAAAATAAATAAAATTATTGATCAGTTACAACTTTTGTTCATGTATCCACTAGATTGATATTTTCCATACAAAATATAACGTCATCACATCTTACGCGGGAGGAAATTTCGAAAGCCAAATGCAGCGGAGTAGCACGGCGTTTGTAGAAAATACTCCTTTGATTCTCGTCTAAAATTATTAGAAGTAAGTCGTGTTAGAATCGAAATAATAGTTATCAACCGTGGTATATCGCAGAATAACTGATTATTTCTTAAATAATTAACTGTTCATGATGGTCAGGACAAATCGCTGAAATACAAAAGTACACCTAACCGCGCGGGAATACGAAACACAACTCGTGGGATAGAAAATACCATTGTTCACTGTACGGGTTTCAAAGCGGTGTACGATTGTGTTAGTTTATACAGTTACAACTAAAGACAAAACAACTACATTAGAACTGTTCATGATAGTCGGAACAAATCGCTGAAATACAAAAGTACACCTAACGCGCAGGAATACGAAACGCAACCCGTGGGATAGAACATGCCATTGTTCACTGTACGGGCTTCAAAGCGGTGTACGATTGTGTTAGTCTATACAGTCACAACTACAGACAAAACAAATGCATTATAACTGTTCATGATAGTCGGAACAAATCGCTGAAATACAAAAGTACACCTAACCGCGCAGGAATACGAAACGCAACCCGTGGGATAGAACATGCCATTGTTCACTGTACGGGCTTCAAAGCGGTGTAAGGTTGTGTTTTCTTTTACTGAGAACAATTCAAGCATTCATTGGAAAGCATAACGGAAAATGCTTTATTTGGTGAAATATAATCCGACCAGACGCTGATGTCAAACATATCCTGTATCTGTTTATCTCAATTGTATGCATTATCAATGCATATAACGTACTTCAATTCACTGACTAGGAAATCAGTCACATGTCTGGTTCCGCTATGATTTGTGTTACTACATCATTTTGTGTTCACATTGCTGATTATGAATACAGTCAAATCTGTGTTAGTGGTCACCTCTATTAAGCAGCCACCTGTATTAAGCAGCCAGTTTCACGATTCCCAATATGCTGTTTTATTATACATTGGACCTCTATTAAGCAGCCACCTGTGCTAAGCAGCCACTTTCTGTGATTCCCTTGTCCGGTTGCTTAAGACAGGTTTGAGTGTACATTTATAATAGTTAAAATGGATGCGCGTTCGCTTCAGGTGCGAAAGGTCCGGAGTTCGAGCCCCGCTGTAGCCGTTACGATTGTGCCCTTAGGCAAGGCATTTAAATTCCACGTTGCCTCTTCTTTCTCCCTCGTGGCGATGGATTCAATCAGGATCATTTTTTTATACTTTATTTATTTTACAATCAAGTTTTAAAAACTTATATTAATCACTCTCGTTGACTCGGATGAAAGCGTATATGTTGTCATTCGTGTAGGAGGAAACCGGAGTACCCGGAGAAAACCCACATGTCCGATCTGGCGACCATCGTACCATCTCACATACTTCGCTGTGCGAGCATCGAACCCGGGTCGCATTAGTGAGAAGCGAGCGCGCTAACCACTGCTCAAATCGGACATAATCGTAATATAAGTTGTAAGTTGTTTCGCAATCGAGCTAAAAATAAATTTGTATAAACTAAATAATAATTAAAACAAATGGTAGAACATTCAAATATGTAATATATAAAGCAATAGTGGAAGATCATGTTCCTGACGATCAATTTGAAAATCTTGATGTGGGCAACTCATAATAATCGGGACACTAATATAATGGGGTTATATGTTGATTATGTTAATTAATTACCTCCATAATTAGTTGTATAGCATGATACATATTCATGAGTATTGGTCCATTTATAATAATGCTGTATACGATCGTTATACAAGGCAATTATACATGGAACTGTACTAACTGTTTATGTTGGCAGAAAAGCAAGTACATTTGGCCGATAAACAAGTATACTTGGCGTGGACATCCCTTACATGTATGCCTGATCAGCATATTAAAGGTTTTTCCACACATGTGTGCTATTACATCAGAAATGTACTCTGATGTTTTAAGATTAAACAGTACAAATTCAAAATATTAACATGTTATTTCCGTACAAGCATGTGTTTGCACCAAAACAATATATCCGAATTGATATATTGAGTGGCAGTTATGGCAAACATGTTTACCCGAACATCTGTAGCTTGGAATACATGTCTAAGCTTGCTTCTCTATAACAGATGGGATAAATTTAGATTAGGGGGAGACGAACTGGGATTATTGAAAGCGCCATATGGTGCTTGGGCACACCGTAGAAATTTATTTAAATAAACACTTATAACTTGGACTTGTTTTGGAACTTATACGATTACGGTACAATAGATAATAGAGTGAAGATGTTTTTGATGCGACTTCTGTATTGTTTCAGTATAGTCTTGATTCACGAACGTGGTGGTGTTAATATCTGATGTCAGTATTAACATGTTGCTGAAAATAATGGACGTAATTTCTAGCTGACATAGTTGCCAACTGTCGATAGTAATAATAGCACAACAAACAATTATATATAAATATATAATAGAAGGACGATTGAAAACAACCCACTCACACTGCATAATGTGTATATTTTAGTGATTAAATGCAAACATGTTGACCTTTACATGAAACCCTGCCCAACATAATAGTATATACAACATCCCTGCTGGAACATCCGCGAATCATATGGGAACCAAATATTGTTGCAGAATTCCAACTACGTAAATAGATTGACCTGGCCATTTCTGGATTCCAACGCAAGCCTGTAGTTCTATGTGCACACTAGTGAAAGCTTGGAACTAGTTCCCTGAAAACAATTGGATAATTTTAATACCTATAATACGAATACATAGCAGTAGTTCTTATCACATGAATTCCCATTCGTCCAGAAAAACTGTTATTGAAATATAATACTAGGTACAAGAAATCGCCAGATAACTTAAAGCGACATTACATCGCAAAAAACGTATAAATAGCATTGCTAATATCAATTCTTTACAAATAATTCGAATACTAATTTTCTATACATGAACAGTGTTTTTGTGCTATACAAACTCTAAAAAGTGGAAGTAGCATTTCATATAACGATTAGTTATTCTCCTGAATTGATGTTTATTTTTTTATTGGAGTCTATACCAGGCACATGCTACTGTCGTTTAGAGATATTTTATTTTTCATATTAGTCTAAAAAAATAAATATGCACAGGCACAAAGGGTGAGATATAACGGTACCTCTGTACCATGAATCGTGATACACACATTGCATTACGCATGCATGTTGACTTTATTTACATTATTTTGCTATGTCAACAAACGTCGTATACGACGGTTGTTTATTAGTCGAAATTCTCAACGTTTGAGGTAAATATTCGGAAAACAATTATACATGATAATATGAAAATACATTCTGTAGAATTCTGCATTTTCACCGATGTAGTGTCGCTTTAAAGGATCTGAGAGTATCAACGTAACTGTATCATACATAACACTTATTCAGCATGGCCCAGAAGAAATGCATACTAAAGAAATTAAAATGTGCAACGGGATGCTGCTTTCGCTGAACATAATAAGAGCCATCTCTAATTTTATATTACCTCCCTTGGCAGATAAAGTCTGATATATTCCAAAATGTGAATAGGTCCTTTTAATTAGAATCCTTTGATTTTACTGTTGTTCCCTAACCAGATGTTGCGGTATGATAACTGTGATGTTATCAAATTCTTGTTAATTAACTGATAGCATTGTTTTACAAATAAGTACCCATTGCATATACTGTAGGAGATATGTCGATATATAGTAATTTAATAATCATATAAAGCGATAGTGGAATAAAATTGCTAGCATGTTGTGCACAGGACACAACGATAAAAACAGAGGAAAACAGTTAATAGGACCTATCTACTATTAGGGAGTATTCAGGGGCAGTAACTGACCGATGTCTCTCATTATGTAATGTGTATCCCCAGCGAAAGTGATGAAAGCAGCCAATTTGTATTCCAAATTATAAGCACCATCCAGTTAAACTAATATCTGTAAATATCTGAAGATGACATCCCCTTTCACTTCTTCTCGCACCGACTATACATCCGTATTGTAAGCAGATCTCATCACACGAGATTTAGAGGTAGTCGTGACACGTGGAGTTGATGGAATTATCGCCATGATTCGTTCGTTCGTTTATATTATATGATTAGTATTACATATACTAGAGGACATGGAAAACACACACCTACATTATATGATTATTATTACATATACTAGAGGACATAGAAAACGCACACCTACATTATATGATTATTATTACATATACTAGAGGACATAGAAAACGCACATCTACATTATAT
>CM026401.1:57252001-57256563 GCA_014843695.1 Archivesica marissinica
TTTGTATTATGACTTACACACACACAGTCCAGCCCCTGTGTGTACTGTGATATGTAATGGACAGTGTGTATTATGACTTACACACAGTCCAGCCCCTGTGTGTACTGTGATATGTAATGGACAGTGTGTATTACGATTTACATCACACACAGTCCAGCCCCTGTGTTAACTGTGATATGTAATGGACAGTGTGTATTATGACTTACAAAGAGTCCAGCCCCTGTGTGTACTGTGATGTGTAATGGACAGTGTGTATTATGACTTACACACACACACAGTCCAGCCCCTGTGTGTACTGTGATATGTAATGGACAGTGTGTATTATGACTAACAAAGAGTCCAGCCCCTGTGTGTACTGTGATGTGTAATGGACAGTGTGTATTACGATTTACATCACACACAGTCCAGCCCCTGTGTGTACTGTGATATGTAATGGACAGTGTGTATTATGACTTACACACACACAGTCCAGCCCCTGTGTGTACTGTGATATGTAATGGACAGTTTGTATTATGATTTACATCACACACAGTCCAGCCCCTGTGTGTACTGTGATATGTAATGGACAGTGTGTATTATGACTTACACACACACAGTCCAGCCCCTGTGTGTACTGTGATATGTAATGGACAGTTTGTATTATGATTTACATCACACACAGTCCAGCCCCTGTGTGTACTGTGATATGTAATGGACAGTGTGTATTATGACTTACACACAGTCCAGCCCCTGTGTGTACTGTGATGTGTAATGGACAGTGTGTATTATGATTTACATCACACACAGTCCAGCCCCTGTGTGTACTGTGATATGTAATGGACAGTTTGTATTATGATTTACATCACACACAGTCCAGCCCCTGTGTGTACTGTAATATGTAATGGACAGTGTGTATTATGACTTACACACAGTCCAGCCCCTGTGTGTACTGTGATGTGTAATGGACAGTGTGTATTATGATTTACATCACACACAGTCCAGCCCCTGTGTGTACTGTGATATGTAATGGACAGTGTGTATTATGACTTACAAAGAGTCCAGCCCCTGTGTGTACTGTGATGTGTAATGGACAGTGTGTATTACGATTTACATCACACACAGTCCAGCCCCTGTGTGTACTGTGATATGTAATGGACAGTGTGTATTATGACTTACACACACACACAGTCCAGCCCCTGTGTGTACTGTGATATGTAATGGACAGTTTGTATTATGATTTACATCACACACAGTCCAGCCCCTGTGTGTACTGTAATATGTAATGGACAGTGTGTATTATGACTTACACACAGTCCAGCCCCTGTGTGTACTGTGATGTGTAATGGACAGTGTGTATTACGATTTACATCACACACAGTCCAGCCCCTGTGTGTACTGTGATATGTAATGAACAGTGTGTATTATGACTTACAAAGAGTCCAGCCCCTGTGTGTACTGTGATGTGTAATGGACAGTGTGTATTACGATTTACATCACACACAGTCCAGCCCCTGTGTGTACTGTGATATGTAATGGACAGTGTGTATTATGACTTACACACACACAGTCCAGCCCCTGTGTGTACTGTGATATGTAATGGACAGTTTGTATTATGATTTACATCACACACAGTCCAGCCCCTGTGTGTACTGTGATATGTAATGGACAGTGTGTATTATGACTTACACACAGTCCAGCCCCTGTGTGTACTGTGATGTGTAATGGACAGTGTGCATTACGATTTACATCACACACAGTCCAGCCCCTGTGTGTACTGTGATATGTAATGGACAGTGTGTATTATGACTAACAAAGAGTCCAGCCCCTGTGTGTACTGTGATGTGTAATGGACAGTGTGTATTACGATTTACATCACACACAGTCCAGCCCCTGTGTGTACTGTGATATGTAATGGACAGTGTGTATTATGACTTACACAGAGTCCAGCCCCTGTGTGTACTGTGATGTGTAATGGACATTGTGTATTATGATTTACATCACACACAGTCCAGCCCCTGTGTGTACTGTGATGTGTAACACACACACACCCCACACACAACACATACCAGCCCTGTGTGTGACATGCATTATGATTTACACACACACAATCCAGCCCCTGTGTGTACTGTGACATGCATTATAATTTACACACACAAAATCCAGCCCCTGTGTGTACTGTGACATGCATTATGATTTACACACACACACTCCAGCCCTATTTGTACTGTGACATGCATTATTATTTACACACACACAATCCAGCCCCTGTGTGTACTGTGACATGCATTATGATTTACACACACACAATTCAGCCCCTATTTGTACTGTGACATGCATTATTATTTACACACACACAATCCAGCCCCTATTTGTACTGTGACATGCATTATGATTTACACACACACACAATCCAGCCCCTATTTGTACTGTGACATGCATTATGATTTACACACGCACACACACACACAATCCAGCCCCTGTGTGTACTGTGACATGCATTATGATTTACACACACACAATTCAGCCCCTATTTGTACTGTGACATGCATTATTATTTACACACACACACCACACCACACCACACCACACCACACAATTCAGCCCCTATTTGTACTGTGACATGCATTATGATTCACGCACGCACGCACGCACGCACGCACACACACGCACACACACACACGCCCCCATTTGTACTGCGACATGCATTATGATTTACACACACAATCCAGCCCCTATTTGTACTGTGACATGCATTATTATTTACACACACACAATCCAGCCCCTGTGTGCACTGTGACATGCATTATTATTTACACACACACAATCCAGACCCCTGTGTGTACTGTGACATGCATTATTATTTACACACAATCCAGCCCCTGTGTGTACTGTGACATGCATTATTATTTACACACACACAATCCAGACCCCTGTGTGTACTGTGACATGCATTATTATTTACACACAATCCAGCCCCTGTGTGTACTGTGACATGCATTATTATTTACACACACACAATCCAGCCCCTATTTGTACTGTGACATGCATTATGATTTACACACACAATCCAGCCCCTATTTGTACTGTGACATGCATTATTATTTACACACAATCCAGCCCCTGTGTGTACTGTGACATGCATTATTATTTACACACACACAATCCAGCCCCTGTGTGTACTGTGACATGCATTATTATTTACACACAATCCAGCCCCATGTGTGTACTGTGACATGCATTATTATTTACACACACACAATCCAGCCCCTGTGTGTACTGTGACATGCATTATGATTTACACACACACACAATCCAGCCCCTGTGTGTACTGTGACATGCATTATGATTTACACACAATCCAGCCCCTATTTGTACTGTGACATGCATTATGATTTACACACACACAATCCAGCCCCATGTGTGTACTGTGACATGCATTATTATATACACACACACAATCTAGCCCCTATGTGTACTGTGACATGCATTATTATTTACACACAATCCAGCCCCTGTGTGTACTGTGACATGCATTATTATTTACACACACACAATCCAGACCCCTGTGTGTACTGTGACATGCATTATTATTTACACACAATCCAGCCCCTGTGTGTACTGTGACATGCATTATTATTTACACACACACAATCCAGACCCCTGTGTGTACTGTGACATGCATTATTATTTACACACAATCCAGCCCCTGTGTGTACTGTGACATGCATTATTATTTACACACACACAATCCAGACCCCTGTGTGTACTGTGACATGCATTATTATTTACACACAATCCAGCCCCTGTGTGTACTGTGACATGCATTATTATTTACACACACACAATCCAGACCCCTGTGTGTACTGTGACATGCATTATTATTTACACACAATCCAGCCCCTGTGTGTACTGTGACATGCATTATTATTTACACACACACAATCCAGCCCCTATTTGTACTGTGACATGCATTATGATTTACACACACAATCCAGCCCCTATTTGTACTGTGACATGCATTATTATTTACACACACACAATCCAGCCCCTGTGTGTACTGTGACATGCATTATTATTTACACACACACAATCCAGCCCCTGTGTGTACTGTGACATGCATTATTATTTACACACAATCCAGCCCCATGTGTGTACGGTGACATGCATTATTATTTACACACACACACAATCCAGCCCCTGTGTGTACTGTGACATGCATTATGATTTACACACACACACAATCCAGCCCCTGTGTGTACTGTGACATGCATTATGATTTACACACAATCCAGCCCCTATTTGTACTGTGACATGCATTATGATTTACACACACACAATCCAGCCCCATGTGTGTACTGTGACATGCATTATTATATACACACACACAATCTAGCCCCTGTGTGTACTGTGATATGTAATGGACAGTGTGTATTATGATTTACACACACACACAGTCCAGCCCCTGTGTGTACTGTGATATGTAATGGACAGTGTGTATTACGATTTACATCACACACAGTCCAGCCCCTGTGTTAACTGTGATGTGTAATGGACAATGTGTATTATGATTTACACACACACAC
>CM026401.1:57257563-57375109 GCA_014843695.1 Archivesica marissinica
GTCAGGTAAGGTGGACGTGTGACCATTGGCATCACCGATAATAATACAATATTTATATTGGCTACATTTAGTAGATACATTCACTTTTTCAAACCCATATCAGTTTAAGTTGGGACGTGTGACCTTGTCACCGATAAGATACATATTTATATTGGTACATTTAGTAGATACATCACTTTCAAACACAACATAGTCAGGTAAGGTGGACGTGTGACCATTGGCATCACCGATAATAATACAATATTTATATTGGCTACATTTAGTAGATACATCACTTTCAAACACAAAGAACTCATCTTCGTTGTAAAAACGGGACTGTAGTGGTGGTATGTACATTGCGCCCAAGATCAAACATTCATCAATATCATTATTAATAATACCATTAAATTTCAATCAGAATACGTATTCATTATTTGAATCAATAATTTCAACGTATTCAGATAATGTGTTCTTTACGAAAAAACCGATACCACCCGACTTTCGTTTGTAAGACTCAGCCCTGGGTTTAGAATAAAAGGTATAACCGGGTATATTTATAACATCATACAAATCTAACTTTGTCTCAACTATTCAGAAAATATCGTAGTTTTGTATAAATTCTAAGAATTCTGGGTAGTTACACCTACTTTTAAGTCCGCATACATTTAAACTTCCAACCTTTAATTTACTTACATTAACAGGTATGCTACTAGATTTCGCATGATCTACATCATTTTTTGGAGTACATGTATTTGGATTATATTCCGTATCGATGTGTAATTCAGACCTGTTAAAATTTGGTAATTCAATATCTTTAAATAATAAATCAGATTCATCTGCATGATCTTCGTTTGGAAAAGTATTAAGTTGAACATCAGTTAATGCTGAAAAATGATAATGATCACACATTACTACATGTGAAGAACAAGGTGCATTTATACATAGTTCACAAAGAAAAGTATCAGTGTTTGCATAGCCTTCTAGTGACATGTTTTGTATCAGGGAGGCACATTCATTGTTTTGATCACAATAAGTTAGGGACTGATTCAAGTGTAACACTGTCCCCAGCACGTGCTAGTCATTGGACTCACTGTTGATACCATCTGTTTCCTTGGCAACAACCGCCTCGGAATACCGTTTGTCTTGTTGTTGTGGTGAACACGATATGTCAGAAGATTCAGACTTGTTCGAGCTGGGACCCTTGTCACGTGATGATTTTTGTGAACTGGTGGCCTCGGTTGGTTTAGTATGGGTTGAAACGCATGTACTTGGCATACGAGGCAATGGACCACTGCCAAGTAGTGATGTAGGTTCGTCGGCAGTGGTGCGTGACCCCATCTCTGTCTTTGAACTAGCGACTGGACTAGACACTATCGAAATGTTATGCCCGTCCTCATTGTCACTTTGTGCATGTGAATCCTGTGTTACTTGCTGGTTCGATTGCACTTCCATGTCTCGAGGGCTAGCAGGCGAGCGTGATATATTAAGCTGCTCGGCATAGGCTTAGCGAAGTTGCTCAGATTTGACTTTTACCATGTCAGCGACCCGCCTGGTGGGATTAGTGTGGCGCGAACCTCTAATAATCTCGAACCAGCCCGGAAACATATCGTGTATTATTCGGCCTTTCACTTTCAATGCTGCTGGGTACATAATCTGTACTTCCTTGCTGCCATGTATAGCACGGTCGGCCTTGAACTCGGGCCATAGAACCTTACGAGCGTCACTAATTTCTTTAGGTAGATCCCGTGTGAATCCTATTCCGGTGTTTTTAAGTTTATGGGCATTCTGGAATAGACAATCTACCTCAACCCTATTGTTAAATGACACCATGATAAATCTTTGCTGCGGTGAGGGCGGTCCGGTGTGGGGTGCCCGCATATTGATTATACGTCCTAACCTGTATGCTTGGATTATGGTGAAAGTCGCCGGATCCAAACCTAAATTCTTCTGGATAATGTTAGCTACAGTGTCCACACAATTTTCGTATCGGGTCTCAGGGATACCAGTAATAATTATGTTTTGCTCTCTCGCACGAGCTTCTAGGTCAATCGATTTAAACTCGAGCAATTTCAATCGTTGATCCGTGACCTCGTGTGTTGCACAATTTATAAACATAGTTGATTCAATATTATGTAACCTGTATTTCAAGAGTCCCATATTAGACATCCCTTCCAAAATCGCATTTAGTTTTTCGTCAGTGGGAAGTTTTTTTAATTCTTCTATATTTGTGGAGAATGCTGGAGGCATAGGGGGGAGTGGTCTATGTACCTGTTCTTCATGGAGCGACCCCCCACCTGTTGAATGTCGTGCTCGTTTGCTACGTTGCTGTCTCTGTTGCTGCCATTCTTCAGACAAAGGCTCAAACCTGTTGGAGTGCCGACTAGGAGGCATATCCGGTATAGTAGTGAACATTTTGCTAAACATTTCAACTCGTATCTTACATAAATATTCAAAGTTCTGTCAAAATCTGCCACGTTACAAAATCACGTCCGCCATATTGGTTACCCACAATATATACATATACTACAGGACATAGAAAACGCACACCTACATTATATGATTATTATTACATATACTAGCGGGCATAGAAAACACACACCTACATTATATGATTAGTATTACATATACTAGAGGACATAGAAAACGCACACCTACATTATATGATTATTATTACATATACTAGAGGACATAGAAAACGCACACCTACATTATATGATTATTATTACATATACTAGAGGACATAGAAAACGCACACCTAACGCACACCTACATTATATGACTATTATTACATATACTAGAGGACATAGAAAACGCACACCTACATTATATGAGTATTATTACATATACTAGAGGGCGTAGAAAACGCACACCTACATTATATGATTATTATTACATATACTAGAGTACATAGAAAACGTACACCTACATTATATGAGTATTATTACATATACTAGAGGACAAAGAAAACGCACACCTACATTATATGAGTATTATTACATATACTAGAGGACATTGAAAACACACACCTACATTATATGATTTTTTATTACATATACTAGAGGACATAGAAAACACACACCTACATTATATTACTATTATTACATGAAAACGAAATACGACGGATTCCATCAAAGATATATCACATCTGTATTACAAAACACAAACTGAGCAACTAAAAATATTCCAAAATGTTTAAAACTATGTATTTATATAGTTATTGTTTTTCCTGTAAAACACACGTATCCGAAGTGTGCGTTTTCTATGTCCTCTAGTATATATATCCGAAGTGTGCGTTTTCTATGTCCTCTAGTATATATATCCGAAGTGTGCGTTTTCTATGTCATCTAGTATATATATCCGAAGTGTGCGTTTTCTATGTCCTCTAGTATATATATCCGAAGTGTGGGTTTTCTATGTCATCTAGTAATTAGTATATATATCCGAAGTGTGCGTTTTCTATGTCATCTAGTATATATATCCGAAGTGTGCGTTTTCTATGTCCTCTAGTATATATATCCGAAGTGTGGGTTTTCTATGTCATCTAGTAAGTAGTATATATATCCGAAGTGTGCGTTTTCTATGTCCTCTAGTATATATATCCGAAGTGTGCGTTTTCTATGTCATCTAGTATATATATCCGAAGTGTGCGTTATCTATGTCATCTAGTATAATTTTGGAATATAGAGATCAATATTTGAAGCATTTCTCAATGTCATATATGAAGTAACTGTATTGCGATGTCTTAATGGAAAATGTTCATTCAAATAAGTCTGTACAAGATTGTGCATAATTGTGTACATTGTTACTGCTTTTGGAAACCTAATCCGTTGGTCAAAAGTCATTATACTAATTTCAGACATTGATTCACGCAAAGAAATATAATCTTGGCCCAGAATGTATTTACATGCTCGTCTCTGCAAGCTTAACAGTGTGTCAATATTTTGTTGGGTGGTGTTTCCCCATATACATGATACAACAATAATCAAATTGTTGTTGGATATATGCTGTGGGTGTGAAAAGCAACCCGACTAGGCACGCATGACTAACTGCCTGCTAACTTTAGAACGTTATTCACATCAGTGCAATTCTGCATTATGTAATATAATATTTTTGTTTTTTTGTTTGTTTTATTTTTGGGGTGTCAAGTTGTCGACATCTTAGGTCATACGATGATTTTTACAGACTACAATAAGCAGCTGCTAATTAGGTCATTCTCGATCTGATCCTGGGTGATAACTGATTTTGTAAGATATTTCTTAATAGCGCATTAGTGCTTGTTTTTCGATTTAGTGTGTTATACCATTTTGTTTTATTTCGTATTTAAATATAAATTAGCAACTGTTTCTTGGCTTTAGAATGTAAATACGCATTAACTAATAGTAGTGTGGGATTTTATAATGTGATATGTTTTGTTGCAATATGTCTCTTATAATTATATTCAGAATGGCTATGTACTTTTAATATGATTGTTTACATTTGTGTTTGCATTACATGTATGTACATAGATGAGACTTTAATAAAGATTAAAACTACGACAACTCTCAAGTGTGCATACGGGCATTATTCCATGCACATACACGAGACCTCGGTTTAAAGTCCCATCTGAACGATTGATACATTTATTATGGTCAGACGAGGGGTCGAACCTGCGATCCCTGGATTACAAGTCTAGTAGGCACGTCATTAACCCAGTTGGATTAGTTCCCTGAAGTCGTGATAGATCAGTGGATGCGCGTTCGCTTCAGGTGCGAAAGGTCCGGAGTTCGAGCCCCGCTGGAGCCGTTACGATTGTGCCCTTAGGCAAGGCATTTAAATTCCACGTTGCCTCTTCTCTCTCTCGTGGCGATGGATTCCACCAATAATGAGGTCTCGAGAGTGATTAATATAAGTTGAAATAGCTTGTTTCGCAATCGAGCTCAAATTAATTTGTATAAACTGTTAGCTCCCTCGCTAGTTAGTTCAGTTGAAATTCGAAAATCAACAACGATGAGACAACGACCGTAAGCACTCGACAACGTAAGCCTCTTATATTGTGTCCTTAGTGGATTAATTTAAACAGTGTTTATTTCAGTATTTTGTTTATGTAAACAAGACTACAGTCGGATCTGTAGCCCAGTGGTAACACGCTGGACTGGTAATCCAGGGATCGCAGGTATTTAGTCTTTCAGATGGGACTTTAAACCGAGGTCTCGTGTCGGTGCTGTACACCGTGCACGTAACAAAACCAGAGGAGACTCTGGCATGGGTCTCTGTCTGTATCATTACACTATCCTCCAAAAATTATTACTGACATGTGGAACACCTTTTAAACGACCATCGTTAATTCCCGAATCATATCCTTACTGTCCAGGCGCCAGGAAATCAGTAACCATTATTTAACTAGATGGCGGTTCACCAACATGCTATATCAGAACGAACCCCTGACGAGGTTCGATCATTCGACCCCCACCCACTCCGTATGCGGTAGCCTTAACCACTAGACCATGTGCCTACGTCTTGCATTCACCATCCGCAGGTTGTTGTAATAGAGCAGTCATTAATTATATCTCTGTAAATTGTCAAGTTGCATAGCGACGCTGGAAGCAATTTGAGCTAAAATCCCGGAATTACTATTACATTAATATCACAATGTGAGTTTAATTGCATCATTTAGCATTGTGTAACTAAGCATAGCTGTAAACAATATCACATTGAAATCGTTCTAGCTAACCATAATTAATTAAGAAATAATGTCGCAGAATAACCCGAGTTTGAAGTTCTTATGCGTAGGCCTGAGTGATATATTTCTACGCATAAGAACGACAAAGGAGGGTTATTCTGCCATATACCATGGTTGATACTTATTATTTCGATTCTAACACGACTTACTTCTAATAATTTTAGACTAGAATCAAAGGAGTATTTTCGTCAAACGCGGTGCTACACCGCTGCATTGACTTTCGAAATTTCCTCCCGCGTAAGGGGTGATGACGTTATTTTTTATGGAAAATATCAATCTAGTGCATAAATGAACAAGAGTTGTAACTGATCAATAATTTTATTTATTTTGTCAAATAAAACTGTATAGAATAGTAACTGAAACGTTACTTAACAGAAAAACAAGACGGACAAGAGATTATCTGATTCTAATAATAGCCCACTTCCGCGAATTCCCACGGTAGTATTAAAAAACATCACGTGACTTTCATTCATGAAACTTTACACGCATTGTATAAATGGAATAGCCAAAACACGGTGCGCGCGCAGCATAGTTCAAGGTAGGTATATCGTAGAATAACCCGAGGTAGATTTTACTCTACAAGTATGTATGTTATTAGCTGGGTCGTGTTAAAATCAATAATAACTTTACAGTAATAGTAAGATGTTCTGCCACAATGCCATTGAGAAACATTTTGTCGCCCATTGTCTTAAGTATGTATTACCACTGTGAAATGACCGCAAGCATTTATAGTGCTATCTTCCTTGGAACCAAACTACTTAGAGATAATTATCTTTGAGTTCGCTTGAGGGACATCAAGAGGATAGTGTGGACTTGATAATTAGTGGAATATAACCGCTATTATCGCTTTCTCAGCGTCACAAGACGGATTTGTAGTTCAGTGGTAACACGCTGGACTGGTAATCCAGGGATCGCAGGGACCACACATAAAGGTTTTCATGTAGAAACATAGTCTCTATACATGCATCTATACTCGCAGTAAATTACGGTATGTTCGTCCAATCGAAGACCCCGAGCACTACTTTTTAGATGCAACAAATACAGTTTAGAGCGTATAAATCTTTTCAGAAATACTCGTAGATTTCATCCATGGTTACGGTAGTTGACTTCAAGTCGCTTGCATCTCACCGCTTCTGATTCGAATCCCACTGGGGTTCTCGAATGTTATGGGAGGAAATTATCCAGCTGGCTTGCGGAAGGTCGGTGGTCCTATCGGGTGCCCGTCCACGCCTGAAATACTGCTCATAGGGGGCACCAGGTGTATTCATCCATCATGCATAGATGGATGATCGCAATACGACCTAAGCTGTTTGTGCGACGATAAGCCCCATAAAATGTTCGGCTCTCCGATTAGCGCAGTGGTTAGCGCGCTCGCGTCTCACCAATGTAAC
Source organism: Archivesica marissinica (assembly GCA_014843695.1). NCBI lineage: Eukaryota > Metazoa > Mollusca > Bivalvia > Venerida > Vesicomyidae > Archivesica > Archivesica marissinica. The sequence goes on from CM026401.1 coordinate 57,264,653, forward strand.
CCGGTTCGATCCTCGGATCGGGAAGTATGTGAGATGGTACGGTGGTCGCCAGATCGGACAGGTGGGTTTTCTCCGGGTACTCCGGTTTCCTCCCACACGAATGACCACATATACGCTTTTATCCGCGCCAACGAGAGTGATTACTATATTAAGTTGCTAAAACTTGCGTCGTAATCGTTGTAAAATAAATAAAGTTTAAAACAAACATGCCGTAGTCTGCAGTGAAGCAGTGATTGCATGATGATAACGGTCATTTGACGATCGCGTGGCAAGTCGTGATTTTCAAGTCATGGCAGTATCGTATGCGAATGATGTTGAGCACGATGCACCTCATATATATGATTCTAGATCACAACGAACAGTTATATAAAGTTCCATATACATAATACCATATGGACGATTGACCAAGCCTAAGCACGCACATTCATTCTTAAAAACATGCTCATCAAAATGGAAAAAAGTTATATCCATAGCGCCACTAATCTGAAATTATTCGGACTGATAATGCATCTCCAAATCGTACTGCAACGCCTCAAGGGATGACAAGATATCATCAGTACGCCATCATTCTATTAGTTCAGATAATGCAATGGTTTCCTGGTCTATTAACTTGCAGACATCTTAGCGAAATGCATTTATTGGACATATGCTCAATGATGTAAGAAATAACACTTCCTGTGCTAAAGGTTGCTGACATGTCGGGATAGATTAGCCTTTATTAATATATTCATTAGAGTTGCGCTACATTTTCTGTAAAAGAAGGGGATATAATAGTAACTGTAAATCATGCTATAGTGGCTGCACTTTCCCCGATTATTTCACTCACCGATATTAGTGAAGCATTATCAAGTGTTGATCTAGGACGTAGTAAGGTCACTGACAATTACCAATACATGGACACTGTTATTGTGTGGTGTGGTGTGGTGTGTGGTGTGGTGTGGTGCGGTGTTGGTGTTGGTGTTGGTGTTGGTGTGGTGGTGTGTGGTGTGGTGTGGTGTGGTGGGGTGTGGTGTGGTGTGGTGTGGTGTGGTGTGGTTGGTGTGGTGTGGTGTGGTTAGTGGGGTTGGTGTGGTGTGGTGTGGTTGGTGTGGTGTGGTGTGGTGTGGTGTGTGGGTGTGGTATGGTATGGTGTGGTGTGGTGTGGTATGTGTGGTGTGTGTGTGTGGTGTGGTGTGTGTGGTATTGTGGTATGTGTGGTATGTGTGGTATTTGTGGTGTGGTGTGGTATGTGTGGTGTGGTGTGGTGTGTGTTGTGTGTGTGTATGGTGTGGTATGGTGTGGTATGGTGTGGTGTGGTGTGGTGTGGTGTGGTATATGTGTGGTGTGGTATGGTGTGGTATGGTATGGTGTGGTGTGGTGGGGGGGGTGGGGTGGGGTGGGGTGGGGTGTGGTGTGGCGTGGCGTGGCGTGGTATGGTATGGTATATTTGGTAAGGTATGGTATGTATGTATGTATGTATGTATGTGTGTATGTATGTATGTTCCATTAATGTCAAAACACTTGCGCGGAGGTAGACATGTTTCATGTGCAAGCGTAACCGACGTACGTGGTTAACCAGTACTAAGCAATGTGTGTGAGGTGCCTTGCTCAACGACACTACATACGTGGCCTGACAAGAGCATCGAACCCGGGACCGATCGATTCCAAATCCGACGCTCTACCACTGGACCACGGATGCCACAGTGCGATGCAATTACCAAACACTATAAAGTATTGGCTAAACAATAAATACATCGTAAGATATGTAGTCCAGTGGTAACACGCTGGACTGGTAATCCAAGGATCGCAGGACTACATATGCGTCTGTGGAGAGAGAGAAAGGGGCAATGTGGAATTTAAATACCTGGCCTAAGGACACAATCGTAATGGCTACAGCAGGGCGCGAACTCCGGGTATGTCGCACCTGAAGCGAACGCGCTACCACAGCGCTACCACGACTTACACAGCATACAATCCGTAAGTACAAATAAATAGTATTACGCAATAATATTTATATATTATTTATATATAGTTTTAGTTTATTTTATTAAATTCCAATAGGCTGTCAAGCCCATGAGGACATATATACATATTATATACAGTTAGCGAACAGTGCAAACATAAAGCATACATTTTATACAAATGAGCTCCCACAGCCATTTATATCTATGTGTAAATACATATAATATTTATCTGATATGTGTCTATATATATATAAAATTTGAGTGTGAAGAATGCAAACTAAAAATGGATGGTGATACTGGATTTGAAAGTATTTATATATTATACTAGAGGACATAGAAAACACACACTTCGGATAAAAACTGTGTGTTTTTACATGAAAAACAATAACTACATAAATACATAGTTTTAAACATTTTGGAATATTTTTAGTTGTTCAGTTTGTGTTTTGTAATAAATATGTGATATATCTTTGATGGAATCCTTCCTGTTTCGTTTTCATGTAATAATAATCATATAATGTAGGTGTGCGTTTTCTATGTCCTCTAGTATATGTAATAATAATCATATAATGTAGGTGTACGTTTTCTATGTCCTCTAGTATACAATTAACACGAAATGTTATGCATGCATGTTCATGATCAAATCAAAAATCAGATACGACTGGGGTGCATTATTTTGCTATTTACTAACCTGCACGCTTTATTAATTCAGAATATTTGCATTTTGTAGAATTCATAACCTTATTATTCATAGCTTTACTTTAAAGCGATATTACATTGCAAAAAAGCAAATAAAATGCATTTTATCACGAATAAATTCTCTGTCTCTGCTACTACAAATTCTTCCGAATACCTAAGAACACTAACATTGAAGCAATAAACTGTGTTTTTGTGATCTACAAACTTTCAGTATTGACAGTATGATTTCATATAACGATCATCCACGCTCCTGAATTGATGTGTGTTTGTCATCGGAGTCAATATTAAACGCGAGATAATGTCGTTTACAGATAATTGAACTAAGACTAGTCTACAAATAAATATGCATAGACACACATGTGAGATATAACGGTAAATCTGTACCATAAATCGTGTTATTCAGGATACACGAGTTGTATTATGCATGAAGGTCGACTATATTTACATTATTTTGTTATGTCAACAAACCGCGTATACGACGTTTGTTTATTAGGTGAAATACTCAGAATTTGAGGCAAATATTTGGAAACTCATTATACCATATAATAGGAAAATACATTCCGTAGATATTTGCGTTTTCACTGATGTAGTGTCGCTTTAACGAGTTCACACATGAATCACCAATGCAACCTGCGTTCGATCCTCGGACCGGGAAGTATGTGAGATGGTACGGTAGTCGCCAGATCGGACCGGTGCGTTTTCTCCGGGTACTCAGGTTTCCTCCCACACGAATGACCATATTTATATAAATATATAAATAGGTCCTTTTGTTTGGAATCCTTTGATTTTACTGTTGTCCATTAACCAGACGTTGTGCTTAGATAAATTTAATGTGATTCATTCAAATTTGTGTCAATTAACTGATAATATTCTTTTACAAAAAAGTACCCATTGCATATACGGTATGAGATAAGTCGAGATATAGTAATTTAATAATTATAAGAATCGAAAGTGGATACACATTGCTAGCATATTGTGCAAAGTAAAGAACGATAAAAACAGTGGAAAACACTTACAAGGACCTAACTACTTTTAGGGAGTATTCAGGGGAAGTAACTGACATATGTCTCTCATTAATATGGAATATGTATTGCTTACAGTATCTGAATCATCGACTAAGTTTTTAATTTATTCTAAATGTGTCTATTTTGTTTTTGATATTTCATTTTCTGCTGTGAATGGTAGGAAATGAAATACAGTATATCGCTTATATACTGTTATTATGTGTGGCGTCCGTGGTCCAGTGGTAGAGCGTCGGATTTGGAATCGAACGGTCACGGGTTCGATACTCGAACAAGCCACGTATGTAGTGGCATTGAGCCTCACACACATTGCTTAGTACTGTGTAATCGCTTAGGTCGGCTAAGCCTGCCCAGGAAAACATGTCTAGGTCCCCGAGAGGGGTTTGACATTAACATACATACTCACACGAAAAAAAAGTGTGCACTTGTCGTTGTTAGAGGGAGAATGTTATACCTATATAGATCTATTGAAGCAAAATATAGGCACATTTGGTATCAAAATGTACACGCTGTTTTACTTTTAAATTGATATTTGATAATTTTCAGAACATTGTTTTATATATAAGTATAATAGTTTCCCCCATCTAACCAAGTGTGAGTATATATGTATATCAGTGTCATTTCGATTACGTTCAGTAAAATGTTAAGATTTCGAGTAAATTTCTACTAGAGTTCATCCTTATATGTATTGCAATAATTATAACCTAATGTGTTGCCATAAGATTTAGCATATGTCGTATAATGTATATTTAGTCACTAGAAACTGTATAGTTTATGTGAATAAAAGATATTCGTTTGATAAAATATATACAGTCTACATCCGTTATGTCGAATTCCGTCGGACAGAACAAACTACTTCGACATAACCGAAGTTTGACTTAACGAAATTCGATATAAACAGATACAGTTATAATATATGTTATGACAATGGTAGTCTCTGAAACGAGACATTGATCCGACCTCGAGATAACCGGATATTTCGACATGATCGACTTTGATATAACGGATGTATACTGTATATGTAGTTGATACACTCTACCATTTGTAGAGGAATAATGATATATATCAATCATTATTCCTATATATTTTTATGTTTTATTTATCGGCACCCCATTGGTTGTGACATATCCATATGTGTATTACTACATACTGTTATTGTTATACAACAAGTTCTTCTTAGCACACGTCCGCCTCCGGGGTCGAGGGATTGTAACTTGTGACTTGTATACCACTGTAACCTATCATCACTGATGGCCATGGGTTGTATATAGTTACGTAAATAAGCAGAAGTGCATCAAATGTAGTCCCACTAACTAATTTAGTTCATTTTTTCTGTTTGGTAAAAATGCATTTTCATGACAGGCAGTGTATAGTTTTTTGTGTTTTGTTTGAGAAATTATGTGACTTTTTGAGAAGACTTCAGACTAGTTGATGTGTTTAGAAAAGATGTGGTATAAGAGTGCAGGCCATTGCAAACTGAAGGTTGGTATACTGTATTATTTGGCGGAGGAATACCGTGTGTAAACACAGTGACGTTATTCACAGGCGAGCACTGGCTATTTGAAACATAAAATTGTGATTGGTGTGTTTCAGGCTGATTTGAATACCTCTTCACAGTGGATGTGGTATCAGAAGAAATGAAAGATTGGCCATATAAATGATCAGGCTGTATGCTTTTACTTTTCACTATGTATTTAATAGGCAATTTATTTATTGTTTTACAACCTCAAAGGTAACCGGAATTTGATTTTACGGAAAGAGGTAATGTGGCGACATCTATATGTAGGTCCAAAAGTCTTCCTATGAGCCAGATGAACATTCACTGACACTATTTGTTAGTGGAATAAAATCAACAAACGCAATATTACCGTAAAGTATAAACATTTGTCGGCAAATAAAGTGCATGCCAATTGAATGAAAGCAATAAGACACCACGTGGATATAGTATAAAATCGGAATCATTTTGTTGGAAAGAACGCTCGCGCACCTGCTAATATATAAATGAAGTTATCATGTTGTCTGATGCATTGTGATATCTTGCGTAATGGTAGAGCATTGACCTACATATCCAGAGGCCCGAGGGTCGAATCCCAGTTCAGGCTTTATTCTTCTCACTAGTTTTTTTTTGCATATTTCATAATTCGATTATTTTTATGGAAATCAAGTGGTGAGTGGTGAGTGGTGAGTGGTGAGTGGTGAGTGGTGAGTGGTGAGTGGTGAGTGGTGAGTGGTGAGTGGTGAGTGGTGAGTTGTGAGTGGTGAGTGGTGAGTTGTGAGTGGTGAGTGGTGAGTGTCAAATTACACAATTATATCAATAAATACTGCTTAAGCTTCAGACAGTGAACTATTTCAAGGATTTCATAATGCTGGTTTATGTTTTACAAGTAAACAATGTGCACTATCATAATCGTTGCTGTATTGCACAGTAGAACTACTACGTGGAAGTCGTTATAGCGCAGTGGATGCGCGTTCGTTTCAGGTGCGAAAGGTCTGGAGTTCGAGCCCCACTGGAGCCGTTACGATTGTGCCCTTAGGCAAGGCATTTAAATTCCACGTTGCCTCTTCTCTCTCCCTCGTGGCGATGGATTCCATTAGGAATGAGGTCTCGAGAGTGATTTATATAAGTTGAAATAACTTGTTTCGCAATCGAGCTAAAATAAATGTGTACAAACTAAACTAACTAGTAACGGTAGCACATTAAAAGACATATCATTTTACATACATGTTTATACACTACAGGAGACAATGGTTATATTAACCTCGGCCGTGGATTCAATCATTGCTATGGATCCATGATTGAGCTCGCTTGGAGGCTTGGCCGTATTCATATTAGTGTTAAAAGAAGGTAAATGCAGATTATCTATATTAATACAACTAGATCATATTAGGTGAAGTTCAAATTTGATATGCCACCAGAATATCTATATTAATACAACTACATCACATTAGGTGAAGTTCAAATTTGATATGCCAACTGATTATCTATATTAATACAACTACATCACATTAGGTGAGGTTCAAATTTGATACATCACCTTTGATTTTCTCTAGCGTACAATTATTTCCCTCTAGCCAAAATTGCAAGCGAGCAAACACTATAGAAGCAGCGATGGAAAGTAGAACGTGGCTGCAGTTAAATTGTCAGTTATTGCCCAGCAAGATCGTAAAAGCGATATTTATTAAGAGAGCCAAATTGTACTGTAACAACTCAACTAGTTAAAGCGACATTACATCAGTGAAAAATGTCTGCAGAATGTAATTTGCTATTATATGGTCTAATTTCCCCCCAAATATTTGCTTCAACAACTGAGTATTTCAACAAATAAACAAACCTCGTATACGTGGTTTGTTGACATAACAAAATAATGTAAATAGGTTCGACATTCATGCGTAATACAACGCGTTTATCCTGATTAACACGAGGTATGGTACATGTTTACCGTGATATCTCACATGTGTGCCTATGCATATTTATTTGTAGACTAATCTTAGTTAAATTTTCTCTAATCCAAAGTATCTCGTGTTTAGTATTGACTCCAATGACAAACAAACGTCAATTCAGGAGCGCGGATGACCGCTATATGAAATCCTACTTTCACTTTTGAATGTTTGTATACCATATCAACACTGTGTATTGATTCAATGTTATTCAGAAGTATGTGTAGTAGCAACGCATTGATACGTGAAAAAATGTATATTATTTCCTTTTTTTGCGATGTAATGTCGCTTTAACGTTCTGGGAAAGAAGTAACATATACATTTCTGTTTCATAGAAGTGGGAGATCCTATTTGTAGAACACATTGTATTCACAGAGGAATTCTGTACACGAACAATAGCATTAATAAAACTAGCGAGGCAGTGTTAAGTGACATAATGTAATTCCAAATAACTAATAGTGGACGTTCGGTGGTTCTATCCCGGTGCCAGTCAGGAACGATGTCTCGAGAGTGATTAATATAAATGTAAGAACTTCCTTCAGCAATCGAACTAAAATAAATGTGTAGAAACTGAAAAATAACCCAAAATAACTAGTTAGCATACTATGGAGACAAGATTATATTTTTAATAATAATTATATCGTTTTTCTTTATTTTGCACAATTTAAATTGTTTAATCATATTTTGCTTGCTATTTTACATATATAGTACATATATACTTAACATTCATTATATGCATAATTTAAATATGTTGACTAATTGACTACATGCGGTAAGACCAGGATCTACAGTCAAACCTGTCTTAAGCAGCCAGCCTAGGGAATAACAGAAAGTGGCTGCTTAGTACAGGTGGCTGCTTAATAGAGGTCAAATTTATAATAAAACAACATATTGGGAATCTGCAAACTGGCTGCTTAATACAGGTTGGCTGCTTAATAGAGGTGACCGCTAACACAGGTTTGACCGTAGTTCGATTCGATCTAGACCCACGCGAGACCCATTCGTGGGGCTCCTCTGGTTCTTTTACGTGAACGTTGTACATTATGATTCCTGACCTCGATTTAAAGTTCCATCTGAAAGACTGTTAATTAAACGGTCATGTGACATTGACAATTTTATAGTTTGAAAATTATCATTAAATTACATATATATTTACAATTATGAAACATGCATTTATATCGACTATCGAACTAAGGGTGTACTAAGTAGCACGTTCTATTAAATAGAACATGACATTATAATTATCCAAGAAATAGAAGAGAAATAACATCTAAGCATCGTAGCTATTTTCTGAGAATTTAATTGTGTTGCTATGGTAATGAATCGTTTGGTTCGCAGCAAATGAGATGCCAATCACAAATGATTTAAGGCCTGGTTAGCACAGTATAGCTTGATGCTCAAAACAACACAAACACGCCTTATTAACAGTAGCACTGGCTCGCTGCCAACATATCGTGAACACACAATAGTGGTATAGTCTTTGCTACACTAAACAATAATAACAAAACACGCCATTGCAACGACTAGGTAAACTGACCGCCGGCGATGTAGCCCAGAATGGTGCTGATGCAAGCGTAAAAGCCAAACTTGAAAACAAATAAAAAAAACAAACACATGCACATTGCAACTCTATAATGAGCTATAAGAGAGAGGGGTACAACATTCACAATATAACAGGATTCAACCACATAAGTGTCCTACAACTAGGGGTGATATGCGTTGATCCGGACCGATACAAACTGTACCCAATTGTTAAATTGGTGGGTAGCATATCGGCACTATTAAGCATCAGCCGTAAACCCAAGCGTGATGCACCATATAAGTGAAACTCCCACCCCTAACCGACGGATCTGTAGTCCAGTGGTAACACACTGGACTGGTAATCCATGGATCGCAGGTTCGATCCTCCGTCTGACCATAATATAATTAACAATTTTTCAGATGGGACTGAGATCTCGTTTCGGTGTTGTACACGTGCACGTAAAAGAACCAGAGGAGACTCTGGAATGGGTATATGTCATTGCACTATCCTCCAAATATCTAAAATGACTAATCTCTTCAGGAGGCGTCGCTCATATGGGCAACCGGTAGCGACGATAAATAAACGTAAAACACAAGCACACCGACCAACATGCTCCTTTGCAAACAAGTCATGCCACCACCATCATTGTGTCCATCATCCGTCCAAAATAATACATACACTTAAATATAAACATGTTAAATCTATAATATGATCTACCTGTAGTGTTTTTAAAAATAATTGTTAGCTCGATTGCGAAACAAGTTCTTACAACTTATATTAATCATTCTCGAGACCTCATTCCTGATGGATTCCATTACCACGAGGGAGAGAGAAGTGGCAACGTGGAATGTAAATACATTGCCTAAGGGCACAATCGTAACGGCTCCAGCGGGGCTCAAACACCAAACCTTTCGCGAACGCGCATACACTGCGCTATCACGACCTCCACACTAAGTGATATTAATAAAGGGCCAGCAGATATTACTGACAATACAACTGAGTTCATGATAAATATGCGTTCGTGAAGTCATTGTGTTGATAACTTAGACTGTCTAACATGCGTCTTTGCTGAAAGGCAATTATTGTTATTACATGTGCATGCGAACTGTAGAAATTAAAATAGCATATTAACAAATTTCAAGTTTCAAGTTTATTAGCAAATCGGCAAAACATTTGCCTTTGGCCATTTACAATTTCACTAATTTATGGCAAAGACAATAAATATATATACATGACAATAAATATATAATTTATACAAATAACAAAACACACAAACACATCAGTACAGTAAACGATCAGTATACAAATCTAATTTAATTTCCAAGAGTATTTTTACGTAGGCATAGCGCTTCTTTCACAAATCGAGCAATATTCAGCAAACATTTTCTATTTTTTATTGACATTAACATGTTGAATTTTTGAGTGGTGGGCCAGGAACACCTGCCCAGATATTTTGATCTTATAAATTTATACAATGGGCAGCACAACATAAAGTGAAATTCGGATTCTACCATATTTTGTGAACAGAGTTTACACAATCTATTTTGTCTGTCAACATTATTGTACCGGCCTATTTCAATTTCTAGACAGTGTGACGATAATCTCATGCAGGTTAATAATTTTCTTAATTGATCATTTCGTATAATATCCAAATATGGTTCAAAGCAATACTCAGTCTTATATCTGCAATAATAATCTAATTTTGGCATATAATTAATACAATCACGCCAGTCTTGGACAAATTGATCTCTTATTCTTAGCTTGAACATATTGTGATAGTTTGCACTTCTATCAAAGTTGATCCTTACATTTGTAAAACCAAGATGATCTACAATTGAATTTAATCTACTAGCCCAACAGGCAACATTAACATTATTACTTAAATCATTATACATTGAGTACATGGGTGAATCACTATATTTCATCATCTTTAACCAAAATTTAACAGCCCTTTCCTTGCATATTACAGACAATGGAAATCTCCCAAGTTCACCATATACACTATAGTTTGGTGTCTGACCTTAACGACACAGGGAGAATCAGCAAGTCTTAGAACAAAGCGGTCATAGAAGACCTCACAGTGCACTAAGCCCCTAATATATTCGTATCAATTCGCCTTATCGTGCTCCCATACACGTGGAATGTAAATGCATTGCCTAAGGGCACAATCGTAACGGCTCCAACGTGGCTGGAACACCGACCCTTTCGCGAACGAGCATCCACTGCGCTGTCACGACTTCCACAATAAGTGATATTAATAAAGGGCCAGCACGAGCACAAACGTATCACGGTCACGATCAGCCGAGAAAGGGATTCGAATATGTTGCTATGCAACTTTTCCCCCAATCCTAACTGTGCTATGTACCATTCTTGAATAAAATATTGTTTAAACTAACCAAGAATATTTACATTGCTATTATATTCACTTTGATGAACGTATTATTATTGTCTTCCATTTTCCTCACTAATGATATGTAGCTGACATGCGCATTCGAAGTTACGGACATGCGCATTCGAAGTTACGGACATGCGCATTCGAAGTTACGGACATGCGCATTCGAAGTTACGGACATGCGCATTCGAAGTTACGGACATGCGCATTCGCAGTGTTAGGCAACGTTTCCTTGCGTGAAAGGCGTGTCTTACAGCTTATGATATATTTACCGGCACCACGTATGTCTGATCATAATAAAATTAACAGTATATTAGATGGGACATATAACTGAGGTCTCGTGTCGGTGTTTTACACCGTACATGTAAAAGAACGAGAGGAGAGAGTGGGTCTCTGTCGGTATCATTGCACAATCCTTCAAATTCTAAAATGACTAATCTCTTCAGGGGGCGTCGCTCATATGGACAACTGGTAATGACAATTAATACACGTAAACACACACAAGTAAGTCGCAAATCTGGATAGTTTTATATTTTAAATGCAGAGTTTGCTATATTTGTGTTTGTGTCATTGAAAAGAATATTTAATGCAAATGTAAATAATCGGGGGGAGGGCGTAATAAGTTCCATCTGGGTATGAACTATACTGGGCATGTCTACATATATCATGGATCACTTCGGCCTCCATACACCTTACCCACACCCACTGTAGTTCATACGAATGTAAACGCTATTAACCCTCGACTAATTCCTTAAATAAACGATGTAGGGATTTGTCCGCCCTCTAAGGTCATTAGCGTGAGTATTTATCAGTTTATTCACCGTCGCTACAGGTTGCCCATACAAACAACGCCTCCTGAAGAGAATATTCGTTTTAGATTATGGAGGATAGTTTCATATGATACAGGAAGAGTCAAATTATAGAGTCGCAGTATAAAGCAGTGGAACTATTCATCGGCTTAAAGTGTCGCCAGGAAGACTGTCGTCACGCGAGCGTGTAATATGGCAAGACAATCAAAGCGAGGAAGGACACTGTCCTCGAATATAATTCCAGTCAATTAAAGGTGGTGACAATCTAAAGGCTATACCAGTAAATATATCATTCACAATCCACAGCACTTTCTTTAAAGCAACATTACATCGCAAAAGGAAAATAATTGTCACGTATAAAGGCATAGATACTATGCATTATTTTGAATACATTCGAACACCACATTTGAATCAATAAACAGTGTTGTTGAGGTATACAAACTGTCAAAAGTGAAAGTATGATTTCATATAACGGGCATCCGCGCGCTCCTGAATTGACGTGTGTTTGTCATTGGAGTCAATACTAAACACGCGGTACTTTCGATTAGAGATAACTTAATGAGGTTAGCGTACAAATAAATATGCATAGGCACACGTGTTATCACGGTAAATATGTAGCATAACTCGTGTTATTCAGGATAAACGCATTGTATTACGCATGGATGTCGAACATATTTACATTATTTTGTTATGTCAACAAACCGCGTATACGACTTTTGTTTATTTGTTGAAATACTCCGATTTTGATGCAGATATTTGGAAAAACATTATGCTATCTAATAGCAAATTACATTCTGCAGACATTTGCGTTTTCACCGATGTAATGTCGCTTTAACGGCTACAATGTTTGTATAATGTACTTAGTTTAATCATATTGTATTGCATTCATTCAATATATATATATATATATATATATATATAATGTACCGAACAAAACAAATGCACACACTTGTATAATTATGCATAGTATATACGATTTATGTCATTGTTGTGCACAAGAATTGTCAATAAATGTTGAAGCAAATGGGTTGGGCGACAAGGTTTAACAACATTACGGCCCTCCCCAAACTACTAGATTGCATCAAAGTGACTGAATATATGAGTTGTGCAGATGCTAAATTTAATGATTACAAATATAAAAGGAAAATGTAGCAGACAATTAGAAAAATATAGATAACAAGAATTTAGAACCAAAACATATAAAATAATAGCAATACCAACAAAAAAAAGGGATTAAGAAAATCAATGTATTATAGCTACTCCAATAAAGTACACCATCCAGCCACACCCGTCACAACTCCCTGAAATAACTCGTCGCTAGCGGATAACACCCAACATATATACACACACATACAATATACAGTTCATGTATTTATTTGCTGAAAGCTTCGAGTCGTTTTAATATATGTTTGAACTTGAGTGAAAATAAATTCATTTTCTTCCTTTCCTTTTCGAAACCAAACAGTAGCTTCCTTGTACTTAAGATACGATAAGTACGCGTCGTTTTGTATAATGTACTAGTATTATTTATGCAATGTACTGGTTTTGACTATGACACTGGGGTCTGGAGTTTGAAACCCGAAGCTAATAAATGAAATACCACTTAACTCTTTTGATCTATTCTTAGGCTCCAGGTACTGTTACCCAATCTGTACGATAACAACAACAATATGTATCCTTACTTGTATCCGATAAAACAGTCAAACCTGTCTTAAACAGTCAATCAAGAGAATCACAGAATATGGTTGCTTAGCACAGGATGCTGCTTAATAAAGGAAAACTGTATACTAAAATAACATGTTGGGAATCTGGAAATTGGTTGCTTAATAGACGTTGGTTGCTGACTTGTGGCTACCACTAACACGGGTTGACTGTACTTGATTGGGCTCGATTGCGAAATAAGTTCTTACAACATTGGGTCAATCGCCCTCGATACATCATTCCTGATGGAATACAGAGAGAGAGAAGAGAGAGAGGGAGGGAGGGAGGGAGAGAGGGAGGGAGAGAGAGGGAAAGAGAGAGAGAGAGGGGAGAAAGAGAGAGAGAGAGAAGAGAGAGAATGCAGAATTGTAGTACCTCGCTTAAATTCAGAATCGTAATGCTTATGCAAGTTATTATAAAAGAACATGCTTGGCAATGCGACCTTTCTAAATAATTGCATATTCTTGAAACATAATTCAATTTATTTCCTGGTAGGTCATAACACAAAATGGAGTGACATATTTATACAAACGCGAATATTTCCTATTAAGATGTCCCTTGATAGACGAAAAAACAATTATATGAGATAACAATGTCTTTAATTAAGAAATGTAATCACTATTATTGGAGTGATACAAGTTGTTGTCGATGATAGTGCCATAGTGCTTGCTTTAATTATTCTATAAAATATTTAACATTCCAACAATTTAGCACAACTCAGAACAATCTTTAATCAAGGCGTTGACTACATCCATTATTTTCATCATTGCATTTTTATTACTACGAATAATTTTATACACCTAGAACAATCTTCCACCTAGTGTACTTCCCTAGGTCAATCGGCGCTTACAGACGGATCTGTAGTCTTATGGTAACACGCTGGACTGGTAATCCAGGGATCGCAGGTTCGATCCCCCGTCTGACCATAATAAAATTAACAGTCTTTCAGATGGGACGTTAAACCGAGGTCTCGTGTCGGTGCTTTACACATTGCACGTAAAAGAACCAGAGGAGACTCTGGAATGGGTCTCTGTCTGTATCATGCACTATCCTCCAAACTCTAATATTACTAATCTCGTCAGGAGGCGTCGCTCATATGGGTAACCGTTAGCGACGATAAATAAACGAAAAACGCAGTCGGTGCTTGACAAGAAAAATTGTGTTTGTTTTTGGTGTTTGTGGGTTTTAGGTCGCATTACTAGCCTAGATCAATCGGCGACTCTCCAAATTGTGTTGGTGGAGGAAAACATCGGGTGCCCTTACGAGCATTATTGCAAGCACGGACGGTACCAAGATGGAACCACCCGTGAGCCAGCTGGATAGCTTCCTCGCCTGAACGAATGGCATACCCGAATTGGGATTCGAACCTACAGCGGTGAGGGGCAAGTTATTTGAAGTCAATGAACGACCGTAGCCACTCGACCATGGAGTCCACTTTGACAAGCACGAACGAATCCTTTTGCAACAACTGACATCATCGAATGACATCATCGGACCGGCTACACTCTGTGATGCACTTTTGATAGTAAGCACAGTGTTTCGTATGTCATTTTGTTCATTTTTAAACCATATATGAACTGATGGTTATATAGATACAGTTGATTGTGTGTTATAGATCAATGTATATAATGTACATTTATTGTATTATAAGTTGACGTCTGTACAAAATGTTTGGCAAAGGCACTAAAATAAAACATTTATTTATTTACTTAATTAATAAAAAACCTAAGGATAATATTTCGTTTATACATTTACTTACCATGCATGTATGACATATACTATCGGGTAAGGTATATATGCATGTACATTGTATTTTCGTATAAAATGAAATAAATAAAATTGCATAAAGCTCAAATGATTTTGGGGTATACAATTACAGGGCCTTCTCTTTGTTTTGTACGATGATCTGTTTTATTATGTGTGTTGTGTAGATTGTCACTACAAAATGTAGTTTCACTGTTCGCTATCTCTATTATGCATGTTTTGACCTCATGGGCTTTTTAGCCTAATGGTTTTGAATAAAATGTCTGTCTGTCTGTCTGTCTGTCTGTCTGTCTGTCTGTCTGTCTGTCTGTCTGTCTGTCTGTCTGTCTGTCTGTCTGTCTGTCTGTCTGTCTGTCTGTCTGTCTGTCTGTCTGTCTGTCTGTCTGTCTGTCTGTCTGTCTGTCTGTCTGTCTGTCTGTCTGTCTGTCTGTCTGTCTGTCTGTCTGTCTGTCTGTCTGTCTGTCTGTCTGTCTGTCTGTCTGTCTGTCTGTCTGTCTGTCTGTCTGTCTGTCTGTCTGTCTGTCTGTCTGTCTGTCTGTCTGTCTGTCTGTCTTTCTGTCTGTCTGTCTGTCTGTCTGTCTGTCTGTCTGTCTGTCTGTCTGTCTGTCTGTCTGTCTGTCTGTCTGTCTGTCTGTCTGTCTGTCTGTCTGTCTGTCTGTCTGTCTGTCTGTCTGTCTGTCTGTCTGTCTGTCTGTCTGTCTGTCTGTCTGTCTGTCTGTCTGTCTGTCTGTCTGTCTGTCTGTCTGTCTGTCTGTCTGTCTGTCTGTCTGTCTGTCTGTCTGTCTGTCATCATTGGAGCAGCAAATCAAAGTGTTTTGACGGCATTACTTTCTATTACGATAGCGCAAATGTTAGTTTAATCTTTATTTATTTTACAATGATTGTGAAACAAGTTCTAACAACTTATATTAATCACTCTTGTTGGCGCAGATGAAAGCGTATAAAGTATGTGGTCATTAAAGTTTAAGCTTTATTTATTTTACAACGCTTGCGAAACAAGTTCTAACAACTTATATTAATCACACTCGTTGGCGCGGATGAAAGCATATGTGTTATCATTCGTGTGGTAGGAAACCGGAGTACCCGGAGAAAACCAACCATACGGACAACCATACTTTCATATCACTCTTGTATATTATAAAAAAAACGTATATATATATATTAAAATAAATTATTGTTTATTGAGCTAAGTATATAATAAAAACAAAGTGTCAAAATGAGTCGCACGTGACCAATGGGTTGTCCAACAATATCTGACGATTTCAAATTTCGTTGCCTATCAGTTACCATTCCATCGAAGTGTCTGCCAAATGCTGATAATAATGGCATCCAAACAAGACAGGCACCATCAATCTGTCTGGACGATCTACTAAAATTACAAGCTCACTCACTCACTCACTCACTCAATAAACACAATGTACTTCGATGATTCTAATCAATCATAATGCTTGACTGACGAAATATGCACATGGTAATAAAATAATAATAATAATAATAAATAATAATAAATAATAATAATAATAATAAAATAATAATAATAATATAATAATAAATAATAATAAATAATAATAAATAACAATAATAACTTTTTTTTTAAATAATAAAATAATAATAATAACTGTAAAACGATTTAACATGAACACGTTTTATTGAACTACATTTCATGGATTCATTCGAAACTTGATCTAGATTTACTTGCCCACGCGACTTAGAGTTTGCGCAGTTCGCGGGTGGCTTAATATCGCAAACCTTTACAGCCACGAAATTGTTCGGAACAATAAAAAGAAATGTGCGCAGTTCGTGGGTGGCTAAATATCGCAAACCATTACAGCCATGAAATTGTTCAGAACAATACGAAATGTGCGCAGTTCGCGGGTGGCTTAATATCGCAAACCATTACAGCCATGAAATTGTTCGGAACAATAACAAGAAACACTTACATAATATGTAATAGAAGGACGATTGAAAACTCTCTCTGCATAATACACACTCGGATAGTGTACATATATTATAAAAGTGCATAATTTAGTAATTAAATGCAAACATGTTGACAATAACATGAAACCCTGTCCAACATAATAGTACAGTGTATATACCACCTCCCTGCTGGAACATCCGCGAATCATATTGGAACCAAATATTGTTGCAGAATTCCAACTACGTAAATAGATTGACCGCTCAAGTCTGTATTTCTATGCGCACACTAGTGAAAGCTTGGAACTAGTTCCGTGAAAACAATTAGACAATTTTAATACATATAATACCAATACATAGCAAGTTTCAAGTTTATTAGCAATCGGCAAAACATTTGACTTTGGCCATTTACAATTTTTTAGCAGTAATTCCTATCATATGACTCCCCATTCGTCCAGAAAAAGTGAAAACGACCATAGTATCCGCGGACGCTTCTAGGTTTACAGTATTAGTATATTCTGTATCAATTGTACCAGTTTTCTTTGGTTCGTGACATGAAGCTATATATTGAAAGCATGGTAACCTTTGGCCATGTCAACAGTTGAGGGGATGCTGTCTAATTAGGCTTGATAAATGATAATATTTACTGTAGTTATAAATATAATAGTAACTGTATATAGTTAACCAACAAACACATCTGAGCAACAGGAGACAAAGAGTGGTCATTCCTGGTGCGAAGTCACAGTGTAATTATATACGTGCTGGTGTGCCCCAAGGGTCTATCTTAGGACCCATGCTCTTTCTCGTCTTTATTAATGACATTGTCGTTGATATCAATGCCAACATACGTCTAGTCGCCGACGATACTAGTCTCTATATCACAGTGGAGGATCGAGCATCTGCTGCGGAAATTCTTAACTCCGACCTCAAGAAAATCTCAAATTGGACGTCCCAATGGCTGGTTAAATTCAATCCTAGCAACACTGAATCTCTTGTTCTTTCTCGTAAACCACATGATATATCACATCCTACTGTTTATATGAACAACGTAGAAATCAAAAAAGTGTACAACCACAAACATCTGGGTCTTTTCTTCTCGAGCAATTTGAAATGGGATACCCACATTGACTATATAGTGGAAACGGCATATCGACGTATTAACATCATGCGAAAGCTCACATTTTGTCTAGATCGACGTTCCTTGGATACCATATACATTTCTTTTATACGCCCAATCTTAGAGTATGGTGATGCTGTATTTGCCAATTACACGTGAGCAAAACACCATCCTTGAAAAATGTCCAATATGAGGCCGCCCGTATTGTCACTGGTGCTACAAAACTAGTCTCTATACAAAAGCTTTTAAATGAGATTGGTTGAGACACTCTTGATTGAATCCAGAATCAACCAATCAGATCACTTGAACTTGAGTTTGAGATCTGAGAAAGTGTTATAACCTCGGGACCTGGTCCCGAGGTTAAAACACTTTTCTCAGATCTCAAACTCAAGTTCAAGTGATCTGATTGGTTGATTCTGAGTGTTACTGTCAGCTGAGCCAATCAGACGCTTGAGACTGAGTTTTGAGATTGGAGAAACGTTTTATAACCTTCAGGCATGGAGTCATAAACATAAACTCATACTCTTCTACAAGATGAAGTCAAATCTAACTCCACCATATCTTTCTGAACTATGTTCACATACCGGCTGCGCAACAATGACGATTTTAGAGTACCAAGAGCACGAACAACACAATATTATAATGCTTTTCTCCATTCAACTACTAGAGCTTTTAATGATCTCCCAACATCACTTCGAAACGGACCGACTCTTTCCTCCATTAAAAGACGACTCTTTATGCCAGTCAACAAAGTGCCATCATATTACCTTTCAGGTAAGCGGAGATTGCAGATTATGCATGCCCGTCTCCGCACCAAATGTAGCTCACTTGCTGATGACCTCTTTTCAAAATATATTATTCCATCACCGCTATGCACTTGCGGAGAGCGGGAAACAACATCACATTTCTTTTTTTTCCATTGCAGAAATTACGATACAATCAGAGCACCACTAATATACTCCGTTAATGTACACTGTAATGCTTCTCTAAAGACCCTGCTGTTTGGAAATAGATCATTATCAGATGACTTTAATGAAAATATTTGCCATGCAGTTTTCACATATATAGAGAAATCAAAACGTTTTGACTGAACTTGAAATCTTAGTTATCTGACCGACTTCAACAGCCATTATCGCTCCTCCTACATCTCTCTTACTTCTATACTCTTCTAATCTTTAACTCAATCTAAAAGTCAATACTTAAGTTACATTATTATTCTTATAAAATGTATCAACGAACATATTTAATTTTAGTCGAGTTATACTACAATAATAAATTTTAACTGCCATATCCACGTAATGATAATTAGTATGTAGAGGAGAGAATTACCATACGCTCCTGTAGCTTTCAATTCAATCCACTTATCTTGATAGTTGTATTGTATGGATGTTATATGTACGTTATATGTACGTTATATGTACGTTATATGTACGTTATATGTACGTTATATGTACGTTATATGTACGTTATATGTACATATGTTATATGTCATGTTTATCTTGATAAATAAAATATGTTTAAACCAACAAACACAGCGTATGGGTCATTTCTTACCAGACAATATAAAAACATTTTTTTCAGTATGTGTGTGTTATACGTTTATTTATCGTCGCTACCGATTGCCCATATGAGCGACGCCTCCGGAAGAGATTAATCAATTTAGATTGTTGCAGCGGGACTCAGGCATTTCGTACTGACGCCAACGCGTTACCACTGTGTTATCAAGACTTCCACATTTGCGATATTTGAACATATATTTTACCTTACATAGCATACACTGTAATCATTGTAATGAATAACACAGTAACATGACATGGTTTGAGCATCACAACATCTGCATTGTGTTCGATTGTGCCCTTAGGCAAGGCATTTATTCCACGTTGCCTATTCTCTCTCCCTCGTGACGATGGATTCCATCAGGAATGAGGTCTCGATAGTGATTGGTATAAGTTGTTAGAATAAATGTGTATACAATAAAATAAAAAATAAACATAATATAATATATATATATATTTGTAGCACTGTGTTTAATTGAACAAAAAATTATTACAGCGACACCGATATTGGCTAGAGAATCTGAAAGTGAATAGAAGCCGCATACAGTTTCAGATGTTCGCTTAGGAGCATTCGTATTTTCCAATAATATAATATGACCACAGTAGTTCGTTGAACATTTTGATATAAAATCTAAATAACTAGATATAAATGATACAGCATAGTTTATGTTATTTCAAGGTATATGCATAACTTATGCGCAATTAATTGGATCATATATATGAATACATAGGCGGATGGATTGAAGCGTGTCAGGTATTTACGTTACCTTTTATAGAATATAATGTTTATTTTCATTGTTTGTTTTTTACGTTTATTTATCGTCGCTACCGGTTACCCATATGAGCGACCCCCCCTGAAGAGATTAGTCATTTTAGAATGTTGGAGGATAGTGCAATGATACAGACAGAGACCCATTCCAGAGTCTCCTCTGGTTCTTTTACGTGCACGGTGTAAAGCACCGACACGAGACCTCGGTTTAACGTCCCATCTGAAAGACTGTTAATTGTATTAGGGTCAGACTGGGGATCGAACCTGCGATTCCTGGATTACCAGTACAGCGTGTTACCACTGGACTACATATCCGTCTGTTTATTTTCAAACTCCAGTAGGTCATTAAATACAACATGATTATATAATGATCGTATTACAATATCCCTGTACATAAGCTCACTCAATTTCTAATTATTTCATCAATGTAAAATAAAAACAAAGTCTCATTACATATTATTTAATGTCTGTATTTCAAAAGCTTTATAAATAAATACACTAAATTTTCTAATTATTTCATTATTACCACCTGTAAATAGTTCTTTTAATTTATACATATTTGGTCTTTTCCAAAAATATTTATTAATAAATTTATAATTGTATTAACTTCAATCTTACGTCCATGAATTCATATCATTATATAACATACACAGCAACAGCACATAACCACAAACCCGAAATCACAGGATGATATAAATGGTTTTGATATACTTTTATAATGTTTGAGGTCCTCATGGTAGATTGACTTATATTGTTGAGTTATCTAAAAAAATTTTTAATTATTATTATTATATTTATTATTATTATTATAATAAGATATTTCCTATTGTTTCTGATAATCTATTGATAACACTGTAACAGCATGGACAATACAGTTTTTTTCTCGGATATTTGGCATTACATTTAGCTTTCTTGCTAATAACATTTAGAACTCAAACAATATCACACTTTTAGAAATAATTGTCCTTTCACCGGTATAATGTTGTAATAAATACGATTGCATGGTAAAGATATCATTTCAACAGTGGTTTCATTTCACGGTTGTTCAAATTCCCTGATATTTGACAAATAGCGCAACACCATTGTGTCTACAATCGCAGAAATAAATGTATCACACTTTTTATAGAAATACTACTTTTCTGTAATATTTGCCAGCAATATGAGTACAGGGGAAGGATTATAGCTTTCCACAGTATAATACTTTCATGTCGCTAATAGATTACGTTCATATTTATCATTCGTTTAGAATCCATGCTTGTATATTCGCTAATAATAGAGAACAGAGACATGAGAGTTATTGTCATTTTTGCAATGTTAGAGAAATTGATGATGAGTATCATTTTATTTTAATGTGTCCGTGTTACTCGGATTTGAGAAAAGAACTAGTTAATAAGTACTACTGTACATGAGACCAAGCCTGTATACATGTTGTATTTTAATGATAATGGTGAATAGAAAGGTGTTGTTAAGGCTGGACAGTTTTCTGAAGACTGTTTTAAAGCAGGAATTCCATACTGAATGATTTGTCTCATAATTACACCAACACACATACGGATCTGTAGTCCAGTGGTAACACGCTGGACTGGTTATCCAGGGATCGCAGGTTCGATCCCCCGTCTGACCCTAATACAATTAACAGTCTTTCAGATGAGACGTTAAACCGAGGTCTCGTGTCGGTGCTGTACACCGTGCACATAAAAGAACCAGAGGAGACTCTGGAATGGGGTCCTGTCTGTATCATTGCACTATCCTCCAAAATCTAAAATGACTAATCTCTTCAGGAGGCGTCGCTCATATGGGCAACCGGTAGCGACGATACATAAACGTAAATACACAAATTACACCAACACACCAACATGAATGTATTGCAACATTTTCACAATGAGGATAACACAATATAAAATCACACACCACAATATTATTACTGTCAAATTTCTAACATAGAAAAGCATGACAATATACACACTCACTGTATACAAATATATGACATCAATTTTTTTAAATTGCAAACGGATTACATTTCATATTGGTTTGTCCACCCGAAGGGACCGACAAGGTTTGTGAATTGTAATTTCAATTTAAAACGGTTGAACTGACGGCTAATGAAGTCAATTAGATTGTTCTGACATTGGTAATCTAAGTCTCTCTAGCTGCCAGTTGTGAAGAAAGACGTCTGGCTCCCTTCCGATAATTATATCAGTCACGGAAGGGAATCTGGGGAGAACAACCGCTAGTCCGCAAACCAGCTGGATAGCCCAGTTAGTTGAGTGTGTGTGTGTGTGTTTTACGTTTATTTATCGTCGCTACCGGCTGCCCATATGCGCGACGCCTCCTGAAGAGATTAGTCATTTTAGATTTTGGGGGATAGTGCAATGATACAGACACAGAACCATTCCAGAGTTAGGTTCAGACGGGGGATCGAACATGCGATCCCTGGATTAACAGTCTAGTGTGTTACCACTGGATGCAGATCCGTCTGTAGTCAATTGATATATGTTGGTCAACCGGGGCATTATCTCAATATGTACAATATACATTTATTTTAAGAAAGAGAGTGAAATATTCCAAATACTCTCCAACCATCTCTGATTCTATTACGTTCTCGATGTATAGCACATATACACGACCTATCGGGGTATAGTCCCATATGGATGCCTGTTAATATTATTAATATTATGATGGCCAGACGACGGATCCAACTTGCGATCCATTGATTCGCAGTCCAGCTTGTCAAACATTGGACCACAGACCGGTCAATAGAAAGTTTAGTGTGTTTATTCCTCGTGTATTGTCGCTACTAGAACAACCGATAGTCCACATTCCAGCTGGATAGCTCTACAGTCCGCCACGGAAACCCCTTAAGTTGTCTGAAGGTTCAACATGATTCTAATATTTCTAGTATACTTTGTGACACAACTATTGCCAAGAAAATCAAATATTATATGTCTATATATATATATAAAAGAAAATCAAATATTAATAAAAAAACAAAATAGACTGATATGTATACCAGTTTTGCATGCAGTAATAAGGTATGACGTTACGATAGTGTTTTCAGTAAATATACACAGTCATGCGAACAGTGTGCGTACATGTTCTAATTGTGTGTTTTACGTTTATTTATCGTCGCTACCGGTTGCCCATATGAGCAACGCCTCCTGAAGATATTGGTCATTTTAGCTTTTGGAGGATAGTGCAATGATACAGAGAGAGGCCCATTCCAGAATCTCCTCTGGTTCTTTTACGTGCACGGTGTAAAGCACAGACACGAGACCTCGGTTTAACGTCCCATCTGAAAGACTCGTAATTTTATTAAGGTCAGACGGGGATTCGAAGCTGCGATCCCTGGATTACCAGTCCAACATGTTACCACTGGGCTACAGATCCGTCTGTATGTACATGTTCTAAGGAATGACTCGCTGGTTTATAGTTGTTATCGGGGTATGACCTACAGTGGGCGTGGTTAAAGTGTGTGGAGGCTGACCTAAAATAAGCTGATATACATTATTTCCGATATGTCATCTAGGTAAAGTGAATCCATTATATTGTCTGATAAGTTAATGTCACATACGAATAACCTTCATTTAACTGCGTAAACATTAAATACGTATGCCCAATTTGATTCATTTTGTAAACAGGAATGCTTTTAAACGATAAGACACTGCTGGTTTTGGTATTCACATGAATTATTCAAGTTGCGTGTCTTGTAGCAGCATTCAATTCGTTAATGCTATGTTTGATAGCACCGGCGTTTGTTCCCGGGGGATATATATCTCGGCTTAAGACTATGTCATTGACCAATTTGTACACAGCCCGGCAGGTGATAAATTGTTTGGTTGTCGCTGGTGTCTCTCTCTGTCAGCATACTTCCGCGAACAACACACATCGACAAGAGCACTCGTTCATCACGTCCCGTCCTTACATGTCAGGTCTAGTGTCCGTGTACCTATATGCTTAAACGATAGTAATGGACGCTTACTCTTTTGAGATGAATTACTTACGTAAACACTGTTTTTTTTGGGCAATTCAAAAAGAAGATAAAAAGAGTGAAAAAAAAAGTTTTTTAATGTCATGTTCCAGATCAAGATCACTGTCAACATTTCTACATACTATTATTAGATTGCTATCACTTAACATAAACATGATTATCACATACCTTTGCTTGTATTCAGTGTAATACAGCCATCACATATGTTCTTATATCAACACACGTGTACTAACACATGGATGGATTCTGATTGGTCGCGGCATGACAGCTTGCTTTCGACACATTTGACCATATTATATAGTTTGCAACTTTGCTGTTGAAAATCGTTCGATCCCCCGTCTGACACTAATCAAATTAACTTTCAGATGGGACTTTAAACCGAGGTTTCGTGTCGGTGCTTTACACCGTGCACGTAAAAGAACGAGATGCAACTCTGTATTGGGTCTCTATCTGTATCACTGCACAATCCTCCAAAAATCCAAAATGACTAATCTATTCAGGAGGCGTCGCTCATAATGGCAACCGGTAGCGACGATAAATAAACGTAAAACACACACACACTCACATGTTGAAAATCAATAAAATGTTAAATATGGACTAGTGCACAATCCTCCAAAAATCCAAAATGACTAATCTCTTCAGGAGGCGTCGCTCATAATGGCAACCGGTAGCGACGATAAATAAACGTAAAACACACACACACTCACATGTTGAAAATCAATAAAATGTTAAATATGGACTAGTGGCATACACTATAGTGATTGCATGTATTGTGATTGTTTGCTTGAGTTGTTTCTTTGATTATCGGGGACTATTTACACCAGCGTACGGATGCATCATGCTGATTTCCTTAACATTTATTAAGTATCATAGTATACACTCAGGCAAACAGATCAGTTTCTTTTTAAAAAAATGATAGTTTCTGTTGCATTAATGTCACGTGATAAATAGATAATACACTTGTGCTGATTTCATACCATATTTTATGAAACACGTATTGGAAGTACTATTAAGCGAGCCAACACTCGTTTCATAAAATATGGTATGAAATCATCCAAACCATTATGTTGTTTTACTATACAGTTGACATGTATTAAGCAGCCACCTGTGCTAAGCAGCCACTTTCTATGTTGTTTTACTATACATTTGACATGTATTAAGCATCCATCTGTGCTAAGCAGCCACTTTCTATGTTGTTTACTATACATTTGACATGTATTAAGCATCCATCTGTGCTAAGCAGCCACTTTCTATGTTGTTTACTATACATTTGACATGTATTAAGCATCCATCTGTGCTAAGCAGCCACTTTCTATGTTGTTTACTATACATTTGACATGTATTAAGCATCCATCTGTGCTAAGCAGCCACTTTCTATGTTGTTTACTATACATTTGACATGTATTAAGCATCCATCTGTGCTAAGCAGCCACTTTCTATGTTGTTTACTATACATTTGACATGTATTAAGCAGCCACCTGCGCTAAGCAGCCACTTTCTCTGACTACATTGGCTGGCTGCTTAAGACATGTTTGACTGTATATTGTATGAAATGACCACTCATGTAAGATCCTATATATGTCCAAGTGTTTAGGTAAAGAAAGACAACGTAACATATTTCTACATAATTGTACTTGTTCTTGAACAATATATATACTCACATGAAAAAGAAAGTGGCAAAGTCGTGATAGCGTAGTAGATGCGCTCCCAAGCTTGAATGACTGGACATTCAAAATAATAATAAATAACAGCCAATCGAATTATTTTATTTCAAACTAGAGTAATAGCGGTTGTGAGAAAACAATTGATGGACTATTCGCATTACATGTACGTCAGGTTGTTATCATTAAGCTATCATATATTGTCTTACCTATAACATAGTCGTGATAGGCACGTGGAGGCACGTTCGCTTCAGATGCGAACTGTCCGGAGTTCGAGCCCCGCTGGAACCGTTACGAGTGTGCCCTTAGGCAATGCTTTTAAATTCCACGTTGCCTCTTCTCTCTCCCTCGTGTCGATGGATTCCATCAGGAATGAGGTCTCGAGAGTGATACATATAAATTGTAAGAACTTGTTTCACAATCGAGCTAAACTAAATTTGTATAAACTAAAAAGAAAGTGTGCACTTGGTTAGATGGGGAAATTATATACTTTTAAAAACAGTGTTCTGATAATTATCAAATTTCAATTAAAAGTAAAACATCGTGTAGCCAATACATGTTTGCACATTTTGATACCAAATTTACCTATTTATTGCTTCTATACTGAGCCAAAAAAGAAAGTATCCACTCTATATCTCTATCGATATATAGAAAAGGAGTACACATCCGAATTTCTAATTTGCATTGAAATAAAGAAGAAACCTTTTTTGATATCCTGTAAAATTTTGAAGCAGTTGCTATACGCATTTCATCGAAAAAACTTGATCGATGTTACATAGTGGTCGATTTCCGAAATAACATCCGTTTCGATAAATCTGCATTAGCTATCGGGAAAGTTAAAAATTCCATTTAATGTGATTTTTCTCCAGTGAAAGTGTGATGTTGGTTGCAGTGAAAGAGCTAATATCTCATGTGTCCGCCGTATTGCCCAATGCATGTCAATATCCGCCGTCGCATGCTGTCGACGTAACGTTGCATGTAATGTGCCGGTAGGTTGTTCCATTCAGCCTGCAATGCTGCTGAAAGGTCATGTACCGTGTTGATTACATAATGTGTTCTAACACGACGTCCTAACTCGTCCCAAATATGCTCGATGGGATTTAAGTCGGGACTAATTGCCGGCCAGTCTAAAACGTTCACGTTATTATTCGCCAAGAAGCGTCGAGTAAGTGCTGCTGTATGGGGCCGGGCATTGTCATGCATAAGTGTGACGTTATGTCCATTACGCTGAATAAACGGAAGCACTGCTTGAAGAACATTATTGACGTAGGTCTGGGCATTAATGTTTCCGTGAATAACGATTAGACGAATCTTTTGATCATTCATTATTCCCTCCCAGACTAAAACTGAACCTCCCCCAAAACGGTCTCTTTCAATGACGCACGCATCAGCGTAACGCTCTCCCCGACGGCGATAAACTCGTTCACGTCCGTCGGCATGGCTCAAAGTAAATCGCGATTCATCCGAAAATAACACTGATTTCCATTCAGCACGTCGGAAACGCCGGTGACGTCGGCACCAATCACGTCTCGCAGCCTTATGACGCCTTGTTACAATTTGGCCAAAGTAGGGTCTGTACGGACGAATCGGGTCATTATCTTGCCGAAGTCGGTTCCGAACTGTCTGTGCACTGATTCCGTGCCGTCGTGCTGTTGCTGATGCTGACAGACGACGGTTACGTAAATGTTGAACCGTAATGTACCGATCATCCGCCGCAGTCGTTACACGTGGCCAACCTCCTCGGGGACGGTCACGAACATTTCCCATGGTCTGGAAACGTGTACGCAAGCGGTTAATTGTTGCCCTTGTGCAGCCGAACAGCCGGGATATATCGGCTACTGATGCGCCAGCATTCAACATCCCGATCGCCTGATTTCGTTGGTCGTTATTTAGTCGTGGCATTATGCTTCGATTGAATCTGATGTGATCTTTTTGTATTGTTCGTAACTGCTGGTCAATCAGTGTAGTCAGATACCAATTCCAGATATCAACTATCGCTGCACGAGATGCACGTGTAAAACAAGATAATCGCTCCTTGCGGTTTAGCGCTTGGCTGATTGTTGGTAAAACAAAGGTTAACAGGTACTCCAAATAAATGCATGTACATTATGTATTGCTTATTTTGAAGAATTATTAATATTAATGAAATTATTCAAAAATTAAAAGTGGATACTTTCTTTTTTGGCTCAGTATATATATGTAAGTATAACATTTAATGTGCCCTCTAACAAAGTGTACACCTTCTGTTTCGTGTGAGTATACATCTAGGGTCTTATTTTGACTAGTATACTGGTTTCGTTGCTTCTGCCCTCTCCCTAGCGTCGTTTCTCATTACCAAATCATATTAGCAAAGCAATTGATGTGCGTGTATCACATTTGACTGGAATTAAAAACAAGACACACACATGCAGTGCAATTTTAAGTGGGATGTTATATATTTATAATACGTATGCTACCTTTAAATATTTCCGATTAGCGTAGTTGTTAGCGAGCTCGCTTCACACCAATGAAACCCGGGTTCGATCCTCGGACCGGGAAGTATGTGAGATGGTACGGTGGTCGCCAGATCGGACAGGGTGGCTTTTTCTCCGGGTACTTCGGTTTCCTCCCACACGAATGACTACATAATTATACGTTTTCATCCGAGCCAACGAGAGTGATTAATATAAGTTGTTAAAACTTGCTTCGCAATCGTTGTGAAATAAATTTCAACGTTTAATCTTATCCTAAACAGATATAGAGGATATTTGTTTATAGTTTATGCAAATTTATGTTAGTTCGATTGCGAAACACGTTTTTACAACGTGAGATTAATCGCTCTCGAGACCTCAGTCCTGATCGAATACATCACCACGAGGGAGAGAAGGGCAACTTGGAATGTAAGCGCCTTGTTTAAGAGCACTATTGTAACGGCTCCAGCTGTGTGCGAACTCCGGGCATCTCGCACCTGAAGCTAAAGCGCTACTACTGCGCTATCACGACTTCCACAAAATAATACATCATTTTAAAAAACGGCAACACATACAGAAAACGATAATTTAAATAAGTCAGTGTATCAATTTACAAAATTACGCCACAAAATTGAACTAATTCAACTGAGAAACATATGACTTACCTGTTGTGACATTCCTGATTGCACAATGTCACGAGTTCAAAGTCGTGAATTCCGGAAGTTGAAATAGTGAATTCCGGAAGTTGAAATAGTGAATTCCGGAAGTAGAAATAGTGAATTCCGGAAGTTGAAATAGTGAATTCCGGAAGTTGAAATAGTGAATTCTGGAAGTAGAAATAGTGAATTCCGGAAGTTGAAATAGTGAAATAGGGAAGCGTAAAGATAAAATCGTGAATGATGAAATAGCGAAAGCCCCCTGAACATAATACAATTAACAGTCTTTCAGATGGAATGTTAAACCGAGGTCTCGTGTCGGTGCCTTATATCATATTGCACGTAAAAGAACCAGAGGAGACTCTAGAATGGATCTCTGTCTGTATTATTGCACTATCCTCCTAAATCTAAAAGGACTAATCTCTTCAGGAGGCGTCGCTCATATGGGAAACCGGTAGCGACGATAAATAAACGTAAAACATACAAAGACCCTACTATTTCGTACAAACAGCTCAACATCCATACAGGAAGCAACACTGGAACTAATGGAGAGAGAAGAGGCAACGTGGAACTTAACTGCCTTGCCTAAGGGCACGCTAGTTCGAGCCCCGCTGGAGCCGTTACGATTGTGCCATTAGGCAAGGCATTTAAGTTCCACGTTGCCTCTTCTCTCTCACTAGTGGCGATGGATTCCATCAGGAATGAGGTCTCGATGTAAGTTGTAAGAACTTGTTTGGCAATCGAGCCGAAATAAATTTGTATAGCTAACACTGGAACGGTCGTGTACCATGATTAACCTTGGTCTCGTATTATTGTGCATGCCCACAGTTATTTGTGTACGGGAAGGAATTAGATTATCAACATACGATAATATCGCGAGAGTTCATCCACTGATGAGAATAATGCAATAACAGATTCACGTCCCTACTGGGGAATTGGGAACCGCTTTCCGAACTCCCACTTTCTCAGCTGGCAGATTGTTGATTACACAAACACACCATACTGATTAAAAATACATGTTCAACTTATTTCAGAGGAATGCGTTGGTTTATTCTGATATGTTGGTTAATCGGGACTCAGCTTCAGATGTATAGTAGTCATTCATTTTAACTCTTTCACCGCCAATGTCGCATACAAGCGACTTTGTAAAAAAGTAGAGAACCCGATCGGACAGAACAGAACATGACGTCTGATCAGGCTATATGCTGATTGCTCTTCAGACAGTGGAGCTGAAGCACCTGTCCGAATAGCAAACAACATAGATCCTGATCAGACGCGGCGTTACGCCGCGGCTGATCTGGATCTATGTTGTTTGCACATGCTCTGAATGTATTCGGCGCTGAAAGAGTTAAGAAGGATAGTGAACTATTCCTAAGACTCTTCAATTCCAGAAACAGCTTTGGATATTTTACGTTCACGATGCATAGCACATATACACGAGAGTTATAGTCCCATACGGAAGCCTGTTAATAGTATTAGGCTCAGACGGAGGATCGAACTGTTGATCCATTGATTCGCAGTCCAGCTTGTCAAGCACTGGACCACTAACCCGTCAATAGAATGGATAGTGTTGTTATTTCCTAATTGTGCCCATATGAACGCCACCTGTGTGTGTTTTACATTTATTTATCGTCGCTAACGGTTACCCATATGAGCGACGCCTCCTGAAGAGATTAGTCATTTTAGATTTTGGAGGATAATGCAATGGTACAGACGTAGACCCATTCCAGAGTCTCCTCTGGTTCTGTTACGTGCACGGTGTACAGCACCGACACGAGATCTCGGTTTAACGTCCCATCTGGACTGTTAATTTTATTAGGGTCAGACTAGCAATAATCCTAATAATAGGCCTATTAGCATATGACTTAATTAATGACGTACTGTAATCGAAATCGAGGCACTGCATTGTTGATCAAACTTTATAATTGGCCGCCATTGTTTACGGGTCAACGGAACTATAACTAGTTTTAAAAAGTACAATCATGAATGTGCGTCTGATTTGACATATTTACTCAATATTTAAGTCGTCCTTACTTCAAGTACGCCGACTCGACCCAATACCACCTACACGTAATATTTAAAACCCACCATCTCATCGATATAACACAGAAACGGGAACTTTTAGTTTGCAATGTAAATGAGACTACGGGAGCATTCGTGTATATTCGTAAATGATTCGGAAGTGTATAATCGTGCCTGTTCGGCGATTTCCGATATAATTCCGTTTCTATATTTAGCGATATTATCTTGTAGAGTAGAGTTGTCGTTCTCCAGATATACACCCTCATAAATTAGGGTGTAAGTAGATGGCGTTACGATCGGAAATCAAGTTTCACAAGGATGTCATTTTTCCAGAATTTAAAAATGTGAAAAATCGACAGACTGGAACACAGGCTAGACATTTTCAACAATCCACTTATTCCAAACTATAACATATACTTGCAGTCGTGAGTAGCTGGGATTCAGGCGCTCAACATACCTTTGGGATTTTTTTAACTTTATTTATTTTACAACGATTGCGAAACATGTTTAAACAATTTATATTAATCACTCTCGCTGGCGCGGATGAAAGCGTAAATGTGGTAATTCGTGTGGGAGGAAACCGGAGTACCCGGAGAAAACAAGTGAGGAAGCATGTCCGATCTAGCGACCACCGTTCCATATCACATATTTCCCGGTCCGAGGATCGAAACCGGGTTGTATTGGCGAGAGGAGAGCGCGCTAAGCACTGCGCTAATCTGACAGCCTTGGCTTCTGTCGTAAAATATATCTACAAAATATAAGCAATACTTATATATAATTACATGATTATAATACTGTACTGTTTTTATGATCATACTAATACTATATAATACGCATAATGCTATCTATTTAGGATAAAACACATATACTAGAGGACATAGAAAACGCACACCTACATTATATGAGTATTATTACATATACTAGAGGACATAGAAAACGCACACCTACATTATATGAGTATTATTACATATACTAGAGGACATAGAAAACGTACACCTACATTATATGAGTATTATTACATATACTAGAGGACATAGAAAACGCACACCTACATATATGATTATTATTATATAGAGGACTAGAAAACGCACACTACAGATATGTTTTTCAGATACTAGAGGACATAGAAAACGCACACCTACTTATATGAGTATTTTACATATACTAGCGGACAAAGAAACGCACACTTACATTATATGTTTATTATTACATATACTAGAGGACATAGAAAACGCACACCTACATTATATGATTATTATTACATATACTAGAGGACATAGAAAACGCACACCTACATTATATGAGTATTATTACATATACTAGAGGACATAGAAAACGCACACCTACAGTATATGATTATAATTGTTTTGTTATACCTGGCTATGTTTATTCAAAGAAATAAATATTCTTTACACTAATCATAATTGTCAGTAATATTTAACTACAGTCAAACTTGTCTTCAACAGCCAGTCAATGGAATCACAGAAAGTGGCTGTGTATCGCAGGTGGCTGCTTAATAAAAGGCAAATGATGTAGATATTATGATATAATATGTTCTTATCCAATTACTAGAATCCTAGTTATATATATATATATATGTATATCTTTTTGTTTATATTTCCATATATTATTGTCATTTGTAAATGTTTAAAATTGCATTTGTAATTGTGAAGCTCAGTAGAAAAATTTTTAATTGTTGTGCTATATAAATGCTATATATTTGTATTATTATTATATACTAGAGGACATAGAAAACGCACACCTACATTATATGATTATTATTATATACTAGAGGACATAGAAAACGCACACTTACATTATATGATTATTATTACATATACTAGAGGACATAGAAAACGCACACCTACATTATATGATTATTATTACATATACTAGAGGACATAGAAAACGCACATCTACATTATATGAGTATTATTACATACACTAGAGGACATAGAAAACGCACACCTACATTATAGATTATTTATTACATATACTAGAGGACATAAAAACGCACACCTACATTATATGAGTATTATTACATATACTAGCGGACAAAGAAAACGCACACTTACATTATATGTTTATTATTACATATACTAGAGGACATAGAAAACGCACACCTACATTATATGATTATTATTACATATACTAGAGGACATAGAAAACGCACACCTACATTATATGAGTATTATTACATATACTAGAGGACATAGAAAACGAACACCTACATTATATGAGTATTATTACATATACTAGCGGACATAGAAAACGCACACCTACATTATATGAGTATTACTACATATACTAGCGGACATAGAAAACGCACACCTACATTATATGAGTATTATTACATATACTAGCGGACATAGAAAACGCACACCTACATTATATGATTATTATTACATATACTAGAGGACATAGAAAACGCACAACTACATTATTTGATTATTATTACATATACTAGAGGACATAGAAAACGCACACCTACATTATATGATTATTATTACATATACTAGAGGACATAGAAAACGCACATCTACATTATATGATTATTATTACAGATACTAGAGGACATAGAAAACGCACACCTACATTATATGATTATTATTACATATACTAGAGGACATAGAAACAGCACACCTACATTATATGAGTATTATTACATATACTAGAGGACATTTAAAACGCACACCTACATTATATGATTATTATTACATATACTAGAGGACATAGAAAACGCACACCTACATTGTATGAGTATTATTTCATATACTAGAGGACATAGAAAACGCACACCTATATTATATGATTAATATTACATATACTAGAGGACATAGAAAACGCACACCTACATTATATGATTATTATTACATACACTAGAGGACATAGAAAACGCACACCTACATTATATGAGTATTATTACATGTACTAGAGGACATAGAAAACACACACCTACATTATATGATTATTATTACATATACTAGAGGACATAGAAAACGCACACCTACATTATATGAGTATTGTTACATATACTAGCGTACAAAGAAAACGCACACCTACATTATATGATTATTATTACATATACTAGAGGACAAAGAAAACGCACACCTACATTATATGATTATTATTATATACTAGAGGACATAGAAAACGGACACCTACATTATATGATTGTTATTACATATACTAGAGGACATAGAAAACGCACACCTACATTATATGATTATTATTATATACTAGAGGACATAGAAAACGCACAACTACATTATATGAGTATTATTACATATACTAGAGGACATAGAAAACGCACATCTACATTATATGAGTATTATTACATATACTAGAGGACATAGAAAACGCACACCTACATTATATGAGTATTATTACATATACTAGAGGACATAGAAAACGCACATCTACATTATATGATTATTATTACATATACTAGAGGACATTTAAAACGCACACCTACATTATATGATTATTATTACATATACTAGATGACATTTAAAACGCACACCTACATTATATGATTATTATTATATATACTAGAGGACATAGAAAACGCACACCTACATTATATGAGTATTATTACATATACTAGAGGACATAGAAAACGCACACCTATATTATATGATTATTATTACATATACTAGAGGACATAGAAAACGAACACCTACATTATATGAGTATTATTACATATACTAGAGGACATAGAAAACGCACACCTACATTATATGAGTATCATTACATATACTAGAGGACATAGAAAACGCACACCTAAATTATATGATTATTATTACATATACTAGCGGACATAGAAAACGCACACCTACATTATATGAGTATTATTACATATACTAGAGGACATAGAAAACGCACACCTACATTATATGAGTATTATTACATATACTAGAGGACATAGAAAACGCACACCTACATTATATGAGTATTATTACGTATACTAGCGGACATAGAAAACGCACACCTACATTATATGAGTATTATTACATATACTAGCGAACATAGAAAACGCACACCTACATTATATGAGTATTACTACATATACTAGCGGACATAGAAAACGCACACATACATTATATGAGTATTATTACATATACTAGCGGACATAGAAAACGCACACCTACATTATATGATTATTATTACATATACTAGCGGACATAGAAAACGCACACCTACATTATATGATCATTATTACATATACTAGAGGACATAGAAAACGCACACCTACATTATATGATTATTATTACATATACTAGCGGACATAGAAAACGCACACCTACATTATATGAGTATTATTACATATACTAGCGGACATAGAAAACACACACCTACATTATATGAGTATTATTACATATACTAGAGGACATAGAAAACGCACACCTACAGTACATGAGTATTATTACATATACTAGCGGACATAGAAAACGCACACCTACATTATATGAGTATTATTACATATACTAGCGAATATAGAAAACGCACACCTACATTATATGAGTATTACTACATATACTAGCGGACATAGAAAACGCACACCTACATTATATGATTATTATTACATATACTAGCGGACATAGAAAACGCACACCTACATTATATGATCATTATTACATATACTAGAGGACATAGAAAACGCACACCTACATTATATGATTATTATTACATATACTAGAGGACATAGAAAACGCACACCTACATTATATGAGTATTATTACATATACTAGAGGACATAGAAAACGCACACCTACATTATATGATTATTATTACATATACTAGCGGACATAGAAAACGCACACCTACATTATATGATTATTATTACATATACTAGAGGACATAGAAAACGCACACCTACATTATATGATTATTATTACATATACTAGAGGACATAGAAAACGCACACCTACATTATATGATTATTATTACATATACTAGAGGACATAGAAAACGCACACCTACATTATATGATTATTATTACATATACTAGCGGACATAGAAAACGCGCACCTACATTATATGAGTATTATTACATATACTAGAGGACATAGAAAACGCACACCTACATTATATGAGTATTATTACATATACTAGCGGACATAGAAAACGCACACCTACATTATATGAGTATTATTACATATACTAGAGGACATAGAAAACGCACACCTACATTATATGAGTATTATTACATATACTAGCGGACATAGAAAACGCACACCTACATTATATTGAGTATTATTACATATACTTGAGGACATAGAAAACGCACACCTACATTATATGAGTATTATTACATATACTAGCGGACATAGAAAACGCACACCTACATTATATGAGTATTATTACATATACTAGCGGACATAGAAAACGCACACCTACATTATATGAGTATTACTACATATACTAGCGGACATAGAAAACGCACACCTACATTATATGAGTATTACTACATATACTAGCGGACATAGAAAACGCACACCTACATTATATGATTATTATTACATATACTAGAGGACATAGAAAACGCACACCTACATTATATGAGTATTACTACATATACTAGCGGACATAGAAAACGCACACCTACATTATATGAGTATTATTACATATACTAGCGGACATAGAAAACGCACACCTACATTATATGAGTATTATTACATATACTAGCGGACATAGAAAACGCACACCTACATTATATGAGTATTATTACATATACTAGCGGAAATAGAAAACGCACACCTACATTATATGATTATTATTACATATACTAGAGGGCATTGAAAACGCACACCTACATTATATGATTATTATTACATATACTAGAGGACATAGAAAACGCACACCTACATTATATGAGTATTATTACATATACTAGAGGACATAGAAAACGCACACCTACATTATATGATTATTATTACATATACTAGAGGAGATAGAAAACGCACACCTACATTATATGATTATTATTACATATACTAGAGGACATAGAAAACGCGCACCTACATTATATGATTATTATTACATATACTAGAGGACATAGAAAACGCACACATACATTATATGATTATTATTACATATACTAGCGGAAATAGAAAACGCACACCTACATTATATGAGTATTATTTTATACTAGAGGACATAGAAAACGCACACCTACATTATATGAGTATTATTACATATACTAGAGGACATAGAAAACGCACACCTACATTATATGATTATTATTTTATACTAGAGGACATAGAAAACGCACACCTACATTATATGAGTATTATTACATATACTAGAGGACATAGAAAACGCACACCTACATTATATGATTATTATTACATATACTAGAGGACATAGAAAACGCACATATACAGTATATGAGTATTATTACATATACTAGAGGACATAGAAAACGCACACCTACATTATATGATTAGTATTACATATACTAGAGGACATAGAAAACGCACACCTACATTATAGGAGTATTATTACATATACTAGAGGACATAGAAAACGCACACCTACATTATATGATTAGTATTACATATACTAGAGGACATAGAAAACGCACACCTACATTATATGAGTATTATTACATATACTAGAGGACATAGAAAACGCACATATACAGTATATGAGTATTATTAAATATACTAGAGGACATAGAAAACGCACACCTACATTATATGATTATTATTACATATACTAGAGGACATAGAAAACGCACATATACAGTATATGAGTATTATTACATATACTAGAGGACATAGAAAACGCACACCTACATTATATGATTAGTATTACATATACTAGAGGACATAGAAAACGCACACCTACATTATAGGAGTATTATTACATATACTAGAGGACATAGAAAACGCACACCTACATTATATGATTAGTATTACATATACTAGAGGACATAGAAAACGCACACCTACATTATATGAGTATTATTACATATACTAGAGGACATAGAAAACGCACATATACAGTATATGAGTATTATTAAATATACTAGAGGACATAGAAAATGCACACCTACATTATAATATTATTATTACATGAAAACGGAATACAAAGGATTCCATCAAAAATATATCACTCTTTTTTACAAAACACAAACTGAACAACTAAAAATATTCCTAAATGTTTAAAACTATATATACAATTATCCAAAGTGTGTGTTTTCTATGTCCTCTAGTATACTTCGTATATCGTTGTTTTAAGTTGCTCATTATATGTTCTGGTCGCTTGGTGCATAATTACATACTCTTGTATTTTTACTATGTAGTTTCAGTGGTAGATGAGATATAAGCCGAATATATTCTGAGAGAATTATTAATTATAGTTATTAAAATGGCTCGCTCATTCTAATACAGACGACATGGACTCGATCAATGGATAACAGACAATATATTTTGTAGTTTATACACATTTATTTCAGCATACAACTTATATTAATCACACTCCAGACCACATTCCTGATGGAATCCATCGCCATGAGGGAGAGAGAAGTGGCAGAATTTAAATGCATTGCCTATTAAAGGGCGTACTCGTAACCGATCAAGCGGGGCGCGAACTCCGGGCCTATCCCACCGCACCTGAAGCGAACGCGCTGACACTGCACTATCACGAGAGGAGACTCTGGAATGTGTCTCTGTCTATATCATTGCACTGTCCTCCAATAATCTAAAATGACTAATATATTCAGGAGGCGTCGCTCATATAGGCAACGGGTAGCGACGATAAATAAAAGTAAACACACACACACGACATCTGTAACCGAAATGACACACTCGTAACATCCCTTTGCAAGGATTGTCAAGTTATGTGTAGATCAATGTGTATATGATTCGAAACTACTGGGAGTTCCCTGACGTGATTCCGAGAAAGATCCTTAAATGCTAACATGTATGACCCACAATTAATCACATTTATATGAAAAAGTTGGCAGTTTCTTACGGAGGTTGGGCACCCAAGTACTGGTTAACCGCTGGAGCCTGCCCAGGAAAGGTGTTGTTAGGTAAACTGCCCGCCGGCGATATATCCCAAAATGGTGCTGATGCAGGCGTAAAACCCGAAATATAACATATGTAACAATTAATAAATTGCAAATATCAGCATGGACACCCACGTATTCAGTTATACGGTAGTGGACATCGAGATATCGCAGTGGTCCGGCAGTTGTTGCGCTTTCGAAAAGGGCGTGAGGGGGTCGACGTTCGAGCTGAGCTAGAGCCGTTACGTTAGGGAACTTACGCAAGCCAATTAAAGTCCACATTGTCTCTTCTTTCTCCCTTACCAGTCGCCCAAATGCATTTATGCGGTGGCGACTTTAAATGAACTTATTAGTCATTCTCTCTCTTCTGGCGGTGGATTCCACAAGGAATGACGTCTCGAGAGCGAGCTAACTAATGTTGTAGGAACTAGTTTTGCAATCGAGCTAAAATAAATGTGTATAAACAACGATACGGTAAAGATGTTTCTGTGACAAACTAATATCGAACTATATTATTATTTATTATATAATTTATAATATCGAACTATATTATTATTTATTATATAATTTATAATATCGAACTATATTATTATTTATTATATAATTTATAATATCGAACTATGTTATTATTTATTATATAATTTATTATATCGAACTATATTATTATTTATTATATAATTTATAATATCGAACTATATTATTATTTATTATATAATTTATAATATCGAACTATGTTATTATTTATTATATAATTTATATATCGAACTATGTTATTATTTATTATATAATTTATAATATCGAACTATGTTATTATTTATTATATATTTATAATATCGAACTATGTTATTATTTATTATATAAATTTATTATATCGAACTATGTTATATTTATTATATATTTATTATATCGAACTATATTATTATTTATTATATAATTTATAATATCGAACTATAGTATTATTTATTATATAATTTATAATATCGAACTATGTTATTATTTATTATATAATTTATAATATCGAACTTGTTATTATTTATT
This sequence comes from Archivesica marissinica, assembly GCA_014843695.1. Classification (NCBI taxonomy): domain Eukaryota; kingdom Metazoa; phylum Mollusca; class Bivalvia; order Venerida; family Vesicomyidae; genus Archivesica; species Archivesica marissinica. The sequence continues at coordinate 57,305,131 of CM026401.1, forward strand.
ATATAATTTATAATATCGAACTATGTTATTATTTATTATATAATTTATTATATCGAACTATGTTATTATTTATTATATAATTTATAATATCGAACTATGTTATTATTTATTATATAATTTATTATATCGAACTATATTATTATTTATTATATAATTTATAATATCGAACTATATTATTATTTATTATATAATTTATAATATCGAACTATATTATTATTTATTATATAATTTATTATATCGAACATGATGATCTCCATGTTTATTTTTTTAATTTTCCACGAAACGTAGTTTTCATATCTCGTCTAGCTGTTATAAATTTATATAACCGTCATCTACTACAAGTTACACACATTTATTTAAAGTGACATTACATCGCAAAAAAAGCAAACCAATGCATTTTTTCACGTATTAATGCATTGCTACTACAAATTCTTCCGAATACACTCGAACGCTAACATTGAATCAATAAACGGTGTTTTTGTGGTCTACACACTTTCACAAGTGAAAGTAGGATTTCGTATAACGGTCATCCATGGTCTTGAATTTAAGTTTGTTTGTCATTGGAGTCAATACTTAACTCGTGGTACTATTGTTTAGAGATAATTTAACTAAGATTAGTCTACAAATAAATATGCATAGGCACACATGTGAGATATAGCGGTAAATATTTACCATAAATCAGTTACTCAGGATACACCTGATCACCCTATTTACATGTTTTGTGTGTCAACAAACCGCGTATACGACGTTTGTTTATTAGTTCAAATATTTAGTTTTGGAGGCAAATATTTGGGGGGAAAACACATCATATAATAGGAAATTACATTCTGCAGAAATTTACGTTTTCATTGATGTAGTGTCGCTTTAAGCAAATTGTTTCCAATGGCAATACCTAGCCTGGGAACAGGCGTTGATATATTTTGCCTGGTCAGTCAAAGAAATATATTTTAACAATGCGACCATTTATTGGGCTGGACTGATAATATCAAAGTTTCATTTTGCCAGAAGTAAGAAGTGACAAATCGACAGACTTGAACTCAGACAAGGCAATACCATTCGAAATCTATTCGGATGAATATTCACAACATGCAGTGTTCATATCTCGCCTTAGAACATAACCGTCTCCGTGGCCCAGTGGTTAAGGCGTCCGCCCCCCCCGAACAAACACTTGCCTGCTGTGCAGGACAGACACTTGTGAATATTTAGCATTTACCGTTTCCATGGCCTAGTTGTTAAGGCGTCCGCCTACGGAGCGGGAGGTCGAAGGTTCGAATCTCGTCAGGGGTTCGTTCTGATATGGCCGGTTGGTGAGCCGCCAGCTAGATAAATAAAGGTTACCGATTGCCTACCAGCCTGGCGTCTGGCATACAAGCATAGGATAGTACTGATGTTCGTAAAAAGAGGTGTCTGATAAGTCGGAAATGGCTGGCCCTTTAAATAGGGGTGACAAACACTTTTTATAATATCTTATATATAACCTTTATCTAGAAGTTACCTACATTCGTTTAAGCCTATTGCTTCGGACAAACAATACCGTCTGTAACAATAGCTCGTCTGCAGGGGTGTAGCTAGCTATATATTTAGAGATGTACCTCCATCAGTCCCCACCTCTACATATTATTGCATTTTCTGGGATTTAGATATTTCATTTTCTGGAGTAATCTGCAGGCCCGGTCCTTCAGTGCCTTATAGTAGCTACTTGTCTGGTTTGGGTGTCTGTTCACTCCATTGTGAATAGATCGTAAGTACATTATCATATTGATGGTGATGAGTTTTTGTATTGACTATGTGAAGATATGTCCGTTTAATAACGGCTAGTGTTAGGACGATGATACTATGCACGGTTAGACAATATAAACTCCCACGGGTCATCTATACGTCGGCTTTGTTGAAGTATATCTCATTGCTTAATTCACAGATGCATCTGACCACACATTCTAGAAACATTGTAGCACTGTGGGAGCCTTATTCTACCACACGTTCTAAATTTGTATTTAAGTGTATTTAACGTCGCTATCGATTGCCGATTTGAACGACGGGCAGTTTACCTAAATACACATTTCCCGGGCAGGCTCCAGCGGTTAACTAGTACTTGGTGCGTAAGAAACTGACATTTTCATATAAATGAGACACAGCCTGAGCGTGGATCGAACCCGTGATGGTCAGGCTACAGTGGTATACAAGCCAGCGACCGTAACCACACGACAACTCTAGCTTCATAGGGAGGGAATATAATTATTGTTCGTATAATTGTATTTAATATTATTTGTATACAGCTCCCAAGCTTGAATGACTGGACATTCAAAATAATATAATAAATAAATAACAGCCAGTCGTATTACTTTGATTTCAAACTAGAGTAATAGCGGTTGTGAGAAAATAATTGATGGACTATTCGCATTACATGTACGTCAGGTTATTATCATTAAGCTATCATATATTGTCTTACCTATAACATAGTCGTGATAGTGCAGTGGAGGCACGTTCGCTTCAGATGCGAAAGGTCCGGAGTTCGAGCCCCACTGGAACCGTTACGATTGTACCCTTAGGCAATGCATTTAAATTCCACGTTGTATCTTCTCTCTCCCTCATGGCGATGTATTCCATCAGGAATGGGGTATCGAGAGTGATTAATATAAGTTTTAAGTAATTGTTTCGCAATCGAGCTAAAATAATATTTAAACTACATATAACATAATATACTATACCAATGGCTTTATTACTACAGTGATAAATAGATAAATGTTTATAAGCATACACAACATATTGAAAGAGTAATCATTTTTGAGATATAAGAGGCAAATCTTTCATTTCTTCTGATACCACATCCACTGTGAAGATGTATTCAAATCAATCTGAAACACACCAATAATATTTCAAATTTAATGTTTGAAATAGCCAGTGCTCACCTGTGAATAACGTCTCTGTGTTTACACACTGTATTCCTCCGCCAAATAATACAGTATACCAACCTTCAGTTTGCAATGGCCTGAATTCGTATACCACATCTTTTCTACACATCAACTAGTCTGAAGTCTTCTCGAGTCACATCATTTCTCAAAAAACACAAAACCTATACACTGCCTGTCATGAAAATGCATTTTTACCAAAAAGAAAAATGAACTATATTAGTTATTGGGACTACATTCGCCGCGACCGCGGATGCCCTTCTGCCTATTTACGTATATACATCCTTAAGGGATTCACTGTGCATATGATGCTGGAGCGTTATGCGACAGAAGCTTTATCCATTCTCAGAATGCACCGTAACCACGACAATCTGGCATATGAATGTCAGCAACTCATTACTAACCGGCTCATGTTTCCGTAAGGGTTTTTGTTTTTGTAGTGTGTGCTTGGCTTGTATTTCGCCAAATGAACATTGGATGCACATTAATTACCATAGTGGCGCCATTCACAAGTGATGGTTCGATTGTACCTCTATGTTTCCATTGTACATTCGTTTTCGATTTACAGGCATGCCGTTTTGGACTAATGGGAATTTATGTGATAAGAATTACTGCTGTGTATTCGTATTAAAAGTGTCCAATTGTTTTCAGGAACTAATTCCAAGCGTTCACTGGTGTGCGCATAGAAATACTGACTTGAGCTGGAATCCAGAAATGGCCAGGTCACTCTATTTATGTAGTTGAAATTCTGCCATAATAATTGGTTCCCATATAATTTGCGAATGTTCCAGCAGGGAGGTGGTATATACTATTATGTTGGACAGGGTTTCGTGTTATTGTCAACATGTTTGCATTTAATTACTAACGTATGCACTATATAATTAATATATAATTTTCAATTGTCCTTCTATTACATATTTATATGCAATAGATTTTTCTTGTTATATCTAGAATTCAAATGGGAGTGGACACTGGCCATATACATTGACCGAGTTCTCCACAAATCGTATCACTTCCTAGTTATCTTGCCTAGATAGACTATACAATAGCGGGTGTTGGTGGCACTGGATTTGGTTTGATTTTGGTGTTTCTTAAAATCGCACCAACACATCCGGATACATAGCGACTCTCCGGCTAGTATTGGTGGAGGAAGCCCCCAAGGGTTCACATTCAAGCACTATTGCAGACACGGATTGGCACATGGGTAGAGAACCATCGTCCTTCCACAAACCAGCTGGATAGCTTCGTCACTTTAAATAATTCTACACTCCCCAGTGGGGTTCGGACCTGCATCAGTGAAGGACAAGTGTGTTGAAATCAACGACCGTAACCACTCTACCACAGTGGCCCATACTGACGATGGAACATCGCGTTATATCAATATGGTACTTTAAGAATTTACATCCTGACCTATTATATCTACAGTCGACGTAGTGTCTGTTTCTGGGCTTGATCCATTGTTATATAATTCATATAGAGGATGGTACTCATGCAATGACATTACCCACAGCCCACTCAGACAACTAAAACTAATCCTGAAAATTAATGTCATTGTTAGTTTCCTGCTCGGTTAAGTGGAATATTATTATCATGGGGGTATTATCGCGTGACTGTTCTTCCCCGTACAATCTGGACTTTGCATGGAGTATATGGACATATGTACACCTCTAGGGCTTAATGTAATCGTGTTTATTACTATGTGCAATATTTGAGTGCCATGCCGACATATATCCAAAACCATGTAGTGGCCCCATACGTGCCAAGTAACATGTGCATGTCACAGCTGATGGCTCGGTGGTTCTACCCTAGTTCCTGTCCGTGTATGTATCGTCTTTACCAGTTGCCAATATGAGCGACGCCTCCTGAAGTGATTAGTCATTTTAATGTTTTTAGATTCCAGTCTCCTCTGGTTCTTTTACGTGCACGGTGTACAGCACCGACACGAGATCTCGGTTTAAAGTCCCATCTGAAAGACTGTTAGTGTTATAATAGTCAGACGGGAGATCGAACCTGCGATCCGTCTGTCTGACATACTGCTCGAAGGGTCATTATGACCTAAGCTGTTGGTGCAAACACACACACACACGCGCACGCGCGCACGCGCGCACGCGCGCACACACGCGCACGCGCACGCGCACGCACACGCACACGCATGCACGCACGCACACGCACACGCACACGCACACACACACACACACACACACACACACACACAATTGGCTATGTTCGTTATGAGAATAAATTGTAGGTGTATTTAACCATGTGTGTAGCCCAGATGTCTTAAGTACACAGGTTGTCAGAGATGGATTAATCATCATATTTGGATACTATGTTATCTGCATACAGTACAATACATACAATTTCAGTATCAATCTTTACTCCGATAGTAAGTGTCTTAATAGTTTATACACATTTATTTTAGCTCGATTGCGAAACAAGTTATTTCAACTTATATAAATCACTCTCGAGACCTCATTCCTGATGGAATCCATCGCCACGAGGGAGAGAGAAGAGGCAACGTGGAATTTAAATGCCTTACCTAAGGGCACAATCGTAACGGCTGCAATGGGGCTTGAACTCCGGACCTTTGTGGGGGTTGCTCTATCACGACTTCCGTGTCTTAATGTATAATGCTATGTCGTTTATATATCAATTAAACAACAGAGGCGATACATACCTATTATTATATATTATTCTAACACGACTCAGCTAATAACATACATACTTGTAGAGTAAAATCTACCTCGGGTTGTTCTGCGATATACCTACCTTGAACTATGCTGCGCGCGCACCGTGTTTTGGCTATTCCATTTATACGATGCGTTTAAAGTTTTATGAATGAAAGTCACGTGATGTTTGTAAATACTACCGTGGGAATTCGTGGAAGTGAGCTATATTTAGAATCAGATAATCTCTTGTATGTCTTGTTTTTCTGTTAAGTAACGTTTCAGTTACTATTCTATACAGTTTTATTTGACAAAATAAATAAAATTATTGATCAGTTACAACCTTTTGTTCATTTATGCACTAGATTGATATTTTCCATAAAAATAAGTGATCACCCCTTACGCGGGAGGAAATTTCGAAAATCAAATGCAACGGAGTAGCACCGCGTTTGAAGAAAATACTCCTTTGATTCTCGTCTAAAATTATTAGAAGTAAGTCGTGTTAGAATCGAAATAATAAGTATCAACCGTGGTATATCGCAGAATAACCCTCGTTTGTGGGTTCTTATGCGTATAAATATATCACTCAGGCCTTCGGCCACGGTTGATACTTATTATTTCTTAATTATACATACGTATAAAGCATACGAGTATATCAATTGTTCACAATTATTTAAAAGGCTACCGGATGCATGCGTTTGTGGTTGAATATTAAAGGCAGCTAAGTCACGTTACTCATCTGAATGGCGGCCTGATACTTCTTTATCCAGCCCTGGTGAGAAATCGAGTCTTTGTAGCCACGATTCTTGGAAGGAACACTTCCCAGTAATATTTATTGAACCTATTCTGATTGGTAGGACAGTAATCTGACTGTATATCTAAGCATATAGTTGTACGATCTGTTGAAGAGCCAGTAATGGAAAAGCATGTAATTGATTGGTTAGCAACTATAAATAGAGCAACAGGCACCTCTGGTGGGTTTCTTAACAAACTTAGGACGAATTATGTGTTCAAACACGAATATAAAACAGAGGCGTGTTGTAAAATGAGTATGCCATTTAAGCACAGAACAGCTGACAGTAAATTTAGATGTGGTGTTGCTTCGATATGAATTGAGACTGGGAGATATGAACATATAAGAGTAGATGAACGTAATTGTCCATTTTGTAATGTCTTGGAAAATGAGAGTCATGTGATGCTGGATTGTACAATATACAGTGACTTTAGAGTCGATCTTATTAAAAAAGCCTCTTTATGTGTTAACGATTTTACAAATTTGTGTAAAACCGACCAACTAAATATTTTGTTTTCCAGCCATAGTTTGACCAGGTTATGTGCCAAAACCTGTTTTAACATATTACAAAGACGTGCTTTGTATCTTTGTAAATAATGATACTCATGTGTATTAAGTCATTGCATTTTTAAGCATCCTGATAATTAGTTGCTAATTAGTTCATCCTCCATCTGATCCTGGGTGATAACTGATCTCTTAAAACATGTTTCAGTTGCGCGATAGTGCAGCTATTGAACCTCACAATTTAATTTGAATTGTTTTAATAACGTTTTAAACTGACAATTAGCTGCTACTCCTCCGTTTTACCTTGTCTATTACGGTATGTGTGCTTACCTTTCCCCCCTTTCTTTTCTTATTCAATGTGTAGTAATATCATTGTGATGCGCAGTGGTTAGCACACTCTCTTTTCACAAATGCAACCCAGGATCGATCCTCGGACCGGGAAGTATGTGAGATGGTACGGTGGTCGCCAGATCGGACAGGTTTCATCCCACACGCTTTCATCCGCTCCAAAGAGAGTGATTAACATATTAAGTTGTTAGAACTTGCTTAGCAATCGTTGATAAATAAATAAAGTTTATAGGCCTACTTAAACTTCACCTGTCAGACTTCTCCGTAATCTAGGTCTAGGTCGGTGAATGCCTTTAATGCAATCCTCATTCTGTCATGTGTGTATGTAAAATGAGCGAATAAAAGCGTTGTTTTAAAAATACTTCCATTTACTTGCAACAAAGTGCTGATTTAAAATGCTCTGATAGTCTTCAGTATGCCTACGTATAGCTTGACAAGGTAAATGTTTTTTCAAGCTGTTTTCAATCTTGGTAAAATCTATGAAATGTATGTGTCTGTCGCTACTGGTGATTTATTGCAGCTATACTTCATTCACTGCCGACATGGCATGTCTTGCAGAATCGTTCCCAACTGAGCAGATACGTTATATCCTGATTTCTTTCTGACTTTGATATGGCATCTTGTCTTTTTTCTCGTATTTTCATTTGCGGCCCAGTTTCCATGACAATAATAATGTATACGCAATGTGTAATAACGACGTAATTTGTTAAAAAATAAATATACAGAATCAAATTGGGTTTACATCGAAAGTATATATATTTGTACATATATATACAGTCTACATCCGCTATGTCAAAGTCGGTTATGTCGAATTTCCCGGTTATCTCGAAGTCGGATCAAAGTCCCGTTTTAGATAGTATCATTTTACATACAACGGGCTCTGTTTATATCGTAGTCAAACTTCGGTTATGTCGAAGTATTTTGTTCGGTTCTACGGAATTCGACATAACGGATATATACTGTGTTAGGGTCTTACATGACTGGTAACTTCATACCATATTTTATGAAACGAGTTTTCGAATGTTGCTATTAAAGCGACATTACATCGCAAAAAGCAAATAAAATGCATTGCTCACGTATACATGCATTGCTACTACAAATTCTTCAGAATATATTGGAATATTAACATTGAATCAATAAACAGTGTGTTTGTGGATGGAAAGTATGATTGGTTTGTTTTTTTATTCATCGGAGTCAATACTAAACGCGAGATAATATCATTTAAAGATAATTTAACTAAGAATAGTCTACAAATAAATAGGCACACATATGAGATATAACGGTAAATATCTACAATGAATCGTGTTATTCCGGATACACTAGTTGTATTACGTATGGATGTTTACATTATTTTGCTATATCAACAAACCGCGTATACGACGCTTGTTTATTAGTTGAAATACTCAGTATATGAGGCAAATATTTGGAAACAAATTATACCATATAATAGGTACATTCTGGAGACATTTGTGTTTTCACTGATGTAGTGTCGCTTTAAGCGACTTTAAGCGAACATTTATGGCATGCAGTCATCACAATTCCGTGTAAGATCCTTTTCATCACATTACCATTGCGAGCTCGTTTTAATAAATAACTGTGCTACTTTAATTTTGGCGCCCAGTGTCATGGCGTCACTACGCAGAGCAGCGTTATATTTATGCTTTATGTTTTAAATAGCGTTATTATTGCGTCGAGACTTCTTTTAAATCGTAGTTTGGCTTATCATTAACGTTATGTACTTATTCAAATATAAATATACATACTTTAAAGTTTAATTTACATCTAATAAGGATTATGCTCTCAACCAATCAGAATCATTCAAAGTGCTATTACACGTGTGTACATATAAGACAAATGAGATAAATGTACCTATTCTGAATACAATAGTTATGTGCTTAATATGTGTACAATGACGTACAGTGCATAGATAACATTCACAAGACACAAATTGCACATTGCATGTCCTGCTGTTCGCGATGAAACAATGTGCCAGTCTGGTGTTATTTGACCGACCTCCATCCAATAAAAAGTGTTTGATGATAGAATAAGGTCTTCCTGTCGGGACCACATTGACATATCAGTGATCTGGTCGATTTTACCTAGTTTCACGAAGATGTTTTTGCATGCATGTATCATTTCTGTTGGTTGCCTTCAGTAAACATTACTTACTATATGACCATAGGGCAAACACAAATAATGTGTGTAGTGTGCATGTGCTATAGATACATTACATTCGGACAATAAGGCATGCACTGTGTGGCGTCCGTGGTCCAGTCGTAGAGCGTCGGATTTAGTATCGAACGGTCCCGGGTTCGATACTCGGTCAGGCCACGTATGTAGTGTCATTGAGCAAGGCACCTCACACACATTGCTTAGTACTAGTTAATCGCTTAGGTCGGCTAAGCCTGCCCAGGAAAACATGTATAAGTCCCCGCGAGGGGTTTGACATTAAAGGAACATACATACATACATACTGTTGCCTTATTGAGTATTGGAAGTTATTACAAATTGCATTTGTGTTACCACGCTATTTGTAATAACGACGCAAAGCAATTTGTAATAAAAATAGTTCCCTACAATTTTAAATCTGAATTATAGAGATCCTCGTCATTACAAAATGCGTATAATATTTTATTTATTTTACGATTGCGAAGCAAGTTTTATCAACTTATATTAATCACTTTCGTTGGCGCGGATGAAGGCGTATATGTGGTCATTCGTTTGTACCCGGAGAAAGCCCACCTGTCCGAACTGGCGACCACCATACCATCTCACATACTTCCCTGGTCCGAGGATCGAACCCGGGTTGCATTGATGAGAAGCGATGGTGACATGTGTATTGACCTTCGTATACATGACAGTTTTAATGCAAAGGAAAGCTAAATGTGTTACCATAGCAACCACTATTGCTTGTGTAAGACATGATAATTACGCCATTGTTTACATAACTGAAAAACCACAAAGTGCAAAAAACATATTACTAGGAAAATAAGTGCTGTACTTTCTTTCATTTTAGAGAAAAATAATTATGCTTCAAAACTGAGCGTGGCGTCCAATCAAAATGACGTCACGATGTAACCTTGAAACTAATGAAGATAAATGCCTGGCAGAGTAATCAGACTAGTTCCAATATTTAGAAAATATTAAAAGCCCTTGTGAGTTTAGATAATGTGGACCAAATTTCCCAGTCAATGTGATAGCTGTACATACGATTACACTTTTAAGTACATCCTATCTATCAAACGTTTGTATCTACTTCACATATTCTTTTCTTCTAAGTTGCGGTTTTTCGTCAATGTTCTATGCACAACGAATTTCCGTCTCATCTCCTAACACAGACGCATGGAATCTGAACGCATGGTTTCGGGTTCAAAACCAACAAATAGTTTTTTCAATTTTTAGTTTATACAACATTTATTTTAGCTCGATTGCGAAACAAGTTCTTTCAACTTATATTAATCACTCTCGAGACCTCATTCCTGATGCAATCCATCACCATTAGGGAGAGCGAATGAGGCAATGTGGAATTTAAATACCGTGTCTAAGGATACAATCGTAACGGCTCCAGCGGGGCTCGAACTCCGGGCATTTCGTACATGATACGAACGCGCTACCACAGCGCTATCACGACATTTTTAAGATACATATTTCTGGATTTCACCCCGAAACCATTTGTGTAAACTCATGCGTATGTTTCACCTAACCCACGTTATCCTCCGCCACATGAACGGGGTTATTTTTGTATTGAGTACGTCTGTCTGTGTGTATGTGTCTACGATAACTCAAAACGTTGCAGACTAATTTCGAGTTTTGGGAGAAAACGACAACGGTATTAAATTTTGATGATCGTTGTCATCGAAGTGTTTGCATCTCTCCGAATGAAATCCTCTAGTTGTTTTGAATGCATTAGACCAGACATATTTGACCATTCTGTATTGCTTAATTTATAAGATACTCTATATACTCAAGAGGATCCATAGCGGTACATACCCGGACATATACAGTCTACATCTGTTATGTCGAATTCCGTAGGACCGAACAAAACTTGGACATAACCGAAGTTTGACTAATCGGAGCCAGTTGTGCTCAACGATAGTGTCTGAAACGGGACTTTGATCTGACTTCGAGAATTCGTCATAACCGACTTGTAAACTGTATATTAACCTGATAGTGTATCTTAGGCAACTCTAAGTATTGGGAATGCTGTTGCTAAGCGATAAACTATATGTGCTCGGGCCGAGCTGTAGTCGTTACGGTTGTGCCCTTAGGCAAAGCATTTCAATTCCACTTCTCTCTCCCTCGTGTGCAGGTTCGACCCCCCGTCTGAATCTAATAAAATTAACAGTCTTTCAGCTGGGACTTAAAACCGAGGTCTCGTGTCGGTGCTGTACACCGTGCACGTAACAGAACCAGTTGGGATTCTAGAATTGGTCTCTGTCTGTATCATTGGACTATCCTCCAAAACTCTAAAATGTCTCTTCAGGAGGCATCGCTCATATGGGCATCCAGTGGCGGGGATAAATAAACGTAAAACAAACACTCGTCAACGATTGTAGAAACTATCAAGGGAATGGTATAGCAAATGTCAACACAATAACAGTTCAATTCATGATTACATTGACCGAACAGAATTAGACCATGTAAATAAACGTAAAACACACACTCGTCAACGATTGTTGTAACTATAGAGGGAAAGGTATAGAAAATGTCAACAAAATAACAGTTCAGTTCATGATTACTTTCAAAATTTGACTGAACTTTGTTTTGACAGTTAATTTGCATTACACATTCCTCGCAGACATCTGATACATCGATCTTCGAACTCATTTTCGTAACAATAGCAGATAGATTATCGCTGTGAAACGGGTCGTGACAGTTGACATATTTACACTTAATAAATCAGATTCTTTAGGTGGCTTTCCAGCGAAATTAAATGTATTACACGAATGAGCGAGCTCTCATATATGCAGCTACACGCCAATCATGACCTCTGTGGGAAATAGTAGCAAATAACTAAGCACATTAATTAGTTACTCTCTCCAGGAGGCGTCGCTTATATTGACAACCGGTAGCGACGATAAATAAACGTAAAACACACACACACTCGTGGCGATGGATTCCATCATGAATGAGTTGTCAAGAGTGATTAATATAAGTTGTAGGAACTTGTTTCGCAATCGATCTAGTATGAATTTGCATAAACTAAATATCATTACTACATCATTATAATTATGGTCGGGTTTACTTCTGTTTGGCGGTATTATACAGTCAAACTTGTCGTCTTAAGCAGCCTAACAATGGACTCACAGAAAGTGGATGCTTAGAACAGGTGGCTACTTAATAGTTTAAGCATACGTTATTTCCAAATCTAATACATATTGAACAATGCATACATTACACATATTAAAATACAGAAAAATGATTAGAATGAAAGACGAGAGTCTTATATAATTCTTGTCCTCTGCTTAAAAAAGGTCAAATGTATAGTAAAAACCAACTTACAGTGACTACGGAAACTGGTTGCTTAATAAAGGTTGGCTGGTTAATAGAGGACTGGTGATCACGCATATTTTATAATTGTATTCATCTTCTCGCAGGGAGTTTATAATAAATACCAATATTGCCGATATTCTCTGTCACTATTCTCTGAACGTTGTCGTTGGTCATCACATTGTATACTTCAGTATTGGATATGTCCGGATCAGTGTTATATAACTCAACACTGTGTTCACACCAACATGCCTTCTTGTGATTTGCTTGTAAGGATATTGAATTCCGTTGTGAATCAATACCGTTTCCAAAGTCTTGAACGTCAATTTGGAATACAATATACATTTTCTATTTGTTTAAAGTTTAAACTTTATTTATTTTACAATGATTGCAAAGCATGGTTTTAACAACGTGAGGAAACCGTAGTACCCGGAGAAATATAATGTCATACTTCCTGTATCATTCAAAATGATTTGTTAGTTTTACTCGATTCGGAAATTTGGCTGACGGATTTACTATATTAATTGGACTGCCATTCAAACAATTAACCCAGCTGTTCGGGTGTGCTTGAAGCAGTGATCAAAAGCATGTATGCGGACATGAACTAGGAACACTGATATTATTGTGATTTTGTCAATTGTGTGATGATGTACAAATTGAAGATGAATATCACATTATTATATAAACGAGCAATTGAAGAAATAACAACTTATTTGAATGCTCGTACTATTGTTTAATGTGAAACCTTCGCCACTTCTGAATATGCGGTCTTCATTTTAAGAGAACAGTGTTGTTCATAATATATGTATGCGTTTTGTATGCATTTTCATACTATGTATTTTTCGGTTCTTGTGTCACGTCACTTATGATGTATACTAAATATAGTAGTCACGCACATGTCTTCGAAACTAAGTTCTAATATGACTCAACATTGTGTCTGCATATGCAAAGTAGGAATTTATCGTGTTTATTTTACGTGACGTTATTTTACAAGCAATTTAATTTGTAGATTTTTACGTCATGTACGCACTCGTAAAAGTAACACCAACTATGTTTGTGTTTTTTTTAGATCTGTTTGTTACTAGTATGTATGAATCGAACTGCTATTAGTATTTGTGTTGTGTATAGCCGGGTTAAACATGGTTTGTCTTTCTGAGCGCCGGAATTAACCACGTATGCGTACGACCTGTGTGGTTAATTCCTACACGTCAGAACTCTAAACCCATGTTTTATTCGCTAGTAAATAGGTGAAAGACGACAATACGAATTCATACAGAGGTCATGATGTCGTGTTGCTGCATATATGAGAGCTCGTTCATTCTTGTAATACATTTCCTTTCTCTGGAAACCCGCCTAAAGGACCCGTTTCCCCACGATAATCTATCTGCTATTGTTACGAAATAGAGTTCGAAGATCGATGTACCAGATGTCTGCGAGGAATGTGTAATGCAAATTAACTGTCAAAACAAGGTTCAGCCAAATTATGAAAGTAATAATGAACTGAACTGTTATTTTGTTGACATTTTCTATACCTGTCCCTCTATAGTTACAACAATCGTTGACGAGTGTGTAGTTTACGTTTATTTATCGTCGCTATCGGTTACCCATATGAGCGACGTCTCCTGAAGAGATTAGTCATTTCAGATGTTTGGAGGATAGTACAATGATACAGACAGAGACCCATTCCAGATTCTCCTCTGCTTCTTTTACGTGCACGGTGTAGCGCACCGACACGAGACCTCGGTTTAAATTCCCATCTGAAAGACTGCTAATGTTATTAGGGTCAGACGCTGGAACGAACCTGCGCTCCCTGGATTACCAGTCCAGCGTGTAAACACTGGACTACAGATCCGTCTGTGTCGTTGACGAGTGACACCAGATGGCTAACTCGAATTAATAGTTCGTTTATATTTAGTTGTAAATGTGATAGTGTTACATAACGTAGTGAATACAAACTAATGACGTTTAGATCGCTACTGTAACATCGGTTTGGAATCACAGAACGCAACTCACAATTCTGAAGCCGTTTCAGCTAAGGTTTAAAGTTTAAGCTTTATTTATTTTACAACGAGGATGTGTTCACATACAGCCATACATCTGATTATCCCACTGATTAGAACAGTCAATTAATTGCAAACAAAAACACCCAAATAAACAAGGGTCATGCATAGGAAACGTTATGTGTGTACGTCCGGTTACTGTCTAATATCACACAACAATAACAATATTATGCATGTAGGAATATAATTTCTGTAAAGCAAGCTGTAGTTAGTGTTATAGAGTTATGTATTGCCTATAATGCTACCAATACTACACGGCACAGCCTCCGTGTTCGAGTAATTAAGGTCGCTGACTTGTGTACAACTGTAACCTATCCTCACTGATGGTCACGTGTTCGAGCCCCGCTCAGACCGTGTCTCTTCGTATGAAAAAGTTGGCAGCTTCTTACGGCTGTTGGTGGACCAAGTACTGGTTAACCGCTGGAGCCTGTCCAGTAATGGTGTTGTTAGGTAAACTGCCAGTCGCTCAAATGGGCAACCGGTAGCGACGTTAAATACCACAACATGCTACACAGGGAAATAAAGTTTAATAGCATTCGTTCAGTCACATACTATGGTTATACCAGGACCAGGACTCGAAGCTGATAAAGCATTTCCAGAGTGGACTAATCTCTTACGAGAACGCCAGCTGAGTTTTGAGTTTACATATTTCGTATTGGCACAATGGTGAGTGATGCATATTTGTAGCAAATACTAAATCTTAATAGTTCTGTATTTCAGAAATGCTCGAAGAAGTAGTCATGCATAACGAGACTAAAAATGGAGAACATCTGTTTGAAAATGACGGCGACTTTCCCGCCATAATCGTCATCACGTGTATGCTGTCAATGTTTGGTGTCGTTGGGACAACTGGCAACGCCTTTGTGTTGTACGTATTTTCAAGAAAGAAAGACAAGAACACGTCAACTGTGTTTATTCTGGCACTGGCCTCAATCGATTTTGTAACGTGTGTATTCCTGGTACCGTTTACTATTGTCATGGAATTTAGGTACAAAAAAATTAACATCGACATACTGTGTAAGGTATATCAATTCTTCATCACGTCTCATATGCCATTTAGCGCCTTCATCATGGTTGCTATCGCATTTGACAGATATTTTTGTATCTGCAGGCCATGGAAGAAATTTCTGGACATCAGATTCGCTAAGCGAATACTCGTGTCACTGTTTGCCTTTTCGTTTACACTAGGCTTAATCACGAGTCTTGCATATGGGGTTTACCATCGGAAAATCACCGTCTTCAGGAACGTCACGTCTGGAAACATTAATATAACATCAGAAATAAATGGTCCGGCATCCAATTCACCAATTAACAATTCTTTAGAGAATATGTATTGGGCAAATAATTGTTCTCTCAAATGGAAAGAATTATCTTTGGAGGATCAGAGTCTATTCACAAACTGTCAACTGCCAACATATACAGGACAAAACAAGAAATTAAAAACACCAATTATCACCAACGACTTTGTCTTTACAGGGTTCTGTTATCCAAATGAGGTAATTCTCAGCAGAGCCTTCAGGAAAGTGTATCAAACATTTTACGCTTCACTATTCTTAATTGCCTTTATAATTGTGTTCATTTTGTATGCGTTGATATACAAATCTATCCTAGCACGGAGATCGAAAAAATTACACTCTTCGTTATCTTATAAGCATTCAAATGGGAAAAAATCCACTCTATTAACTTGTATGTTTTCCCGTCAGCAGCAAGTTCCGGAAGAAATTGACATGATACCGTGTCAATCTAATTTGAACAATGAACGACTGGAGTGCAAAATGACAGGGTCAGATACGTCTCTTGGACCTGTGTCTACAGCTACATGCCAAACATCAACAGTTGGTGTTAGCAATGTTGGTACTGACTGCCAGAGCGAGACTGAACAAAGCAATCGGAATGAAAATTGTAAATGTTTGACACGCAGTGCGAGAAACATATCAGATGAAATTATTAAGGAAGAAAGTGAAAATTGTTCGTCAACGGATTGCCCTGCAGCAAAGATAAGAATTACTCCAAACGATCTTTCGCCGCCTGCTTGTACAGTCAATCAGTTGAATAAACGCTCGAAGCGAAACTTAAGGTGCCTTAGAAGCTCCGGAAAGAAAGGTGGTAGCGCAAAGAATACGAATGAGCAAACGGTTCATTCATTAGCTGAGAACGGTACACCATCTCAACATGATGGTTTCAAAGTGAAAACGTACAATATTTGTCGAAAAGACACCAGGAAATCGGTGAGAGAAAAGCACCGGCTTGCAAACATTAAAACTGCTGGAATTCTATTTATAGTAACAGTCGTGTTTATAGTTGCATTCTTGCCTGCGTGGTTAATGGCAACGAAGCTCATCCCGCCAAACATGATCGTGTTTTACTCATATTTTATTTATAACGTTGCAAATCCAGTCATTTATGCATTCTTTAATCAGGCATTCCAACAGGAAATGAAAACGGTTCTGAAATGCGCAGCAAATGGTATGTGAGAGATAAGTATGGTCATGTTGTAATGTCGATTCGAAACGAATGAAACGAACATATGAAAGTTTAATTTGTATTCATTTGAAAGCTTTCCTTGTATAATAATATGTAAAATTAATAATTATGTCGAATCAGAGTAAGCATTAAACCTGTCCCTCATAGACGCACCTCTTGACGCCATTACCAATACGACACATATTGACAATGTAGTAGACAAACCAATGTTCATAATAATAGGCCAGAATCTCATGTAGTCCCAGTAATATCTATGGAGGTGGGATATATATATGGCGAGTACTTATCCACTGCATGATAGCTAAATGGCTGTCGTTTGTATGGAGCTATACTAGTATATTAACCTAAATCTCTATGAAGGAAAGGGTTAATATGAACGTTTTATTATATAATTATAATATTGAATTTATTGTTTTCGTTTTCAAAATATGTTGAATCACAATTCATTACTGTGGGATTGAATTAATGTTTTGTTGTGTTACTTGAAAATTAAAACACTGTAACGTCATACCTTTGTACTTGCAGTCCATTATTATTAATATTGGACTGCTGTCAAAAGGCCAGAGTATTATATTAAATCCTACGAGTAAATATACGAAATTAACAATTTTAATTAGTAGGATCTTGTTATATAAGTGTGTGTTTTAAGTAAGATATAAGCTTCAAACGGATCCAATATGTAAAATAGTGGTACTGGATAATTGGTGCATCTTAATACCCGTTTTGTGGTACGAAATAGTACACATAGCCATATTCTATTCTGAAAATAGCCGTTTTGTGTGGTTGCATTGCCTGTGGATTTTCTCCGTAGCAATTCCATCCTACGACATTTCATCTACATCTCTCGTATATTTCGAAAACGTTATAACCTTTTTCGTGGCTTCACTGTAACAGTTTGACGATTCGTGCTGGTTAAACCCGATGGTTGTACCGTCCAGTTAGCAAAGCCATTTACGATGAAGGCATTGCCAATGCTTGATGCCGACATTTTAAGTCTTTATTTGCTGCCATGCAGACGTGACATAGCGCAATCTCACGTGTTTCATTGTAATAAAGCCACGACCCTGACTTGAACCAACTACCCTGTAATATCATCTTCATTCTAAGTAGCCATTAGCGCAGACAATTTGAGTTGACCACGCCAGTTCTTGTATTGTCGAGCTGCATCTACGACAAGTTTATGCAAATTTATTTTAGCTCCATTCCAAAACAAGTTCTTGCAACTTATATTAGTCACTCTCGAGACCTCATTCCTGATGGCATCCATCTCCACGAGGGCTAGAGAAAATGCAACATGGAATTTAAATGCTTTGCATAAGGGCACAATCGTAACGGTTCCAGTGGATTTCTATATCCGGGTCGTTCGCACTTGAAGCGAACGCGCTACCACGGGCGCTATCACGACATGCTGTGCTATCACGACTAGTGAATAAGATTGTGCTTGACAATAATATTTTGTTAAAACTGGATTTTGTATAGCAATATAAATTAGTGATGTATGTATATATGTATGTTCCTTTAATGTCAAACCCTAGCGGGGACTTAGAAATGTTTTCCTGGGCAGGCTTAGCCGACCTAAGCGATTAACCAGTACTAAGCAATGTGTATGAGGTGCCTTGCTCAATGACACTACATACGTGGCCTGACCGAGTATCGAACGCGGGACCATTCGATTCCAAATCCGACGCTCTACCACTGGACCACGATTCAAAGTGCTAAGAATAATATAAATACATAAATATATATGTAAGCTCAGGTTAATCATATAATAATTCGATTTTATTGAAGATACTTTGTTGCTATTCGACGATCTGTGAAAAAATGGTATTTTACTTCATACATTACGCTGACACTGAGAGGCGCCGCCATGTTTGTTTACATTTGAATCGGGTTAAAAGTAGTCCGTTGATACGGGTGTTTATGGTATGTAAATATCTCGACTTGACAAATGAAATTGAGTTATATAATCTATATCGGAATTATATATGAATATTGTATGTTTTATTGATAATGTTTGTTTTCAAAGTATTATGTAAATTGTTGTCGAATATAATACACATTACATATGATTGGTTTATGGTTTTATTTGAAGACTTTCAAATTAGGTCGAATCGTAGTCGATACTCAAGTGCACACAACCACTATATAACATATATTGATACCATGTGTTTTACTTTTATTTATCGTCGCTACCGGTTGCCCATATGAGCGAAGAGATTAGTTATTTTAGATATTTGGAGGATAGTGCAATGATACAGACATAGACCCATTCCAGAGTATCCTCTGGTTCTTTTAAGTGCACGGTGTAAAGCACCGACCCGAGACCTCGGTTTAACGTCCCATCTGAACGACTTTTAATTTTATTAGGTTCAGACGGGGGATCGAACCTGCGATCCCTGGATTACCAGTCCAGCGTGTTACCACTGGACTACATATCCGTCTGTTATTGATACCTTAATAAACTGTGCACTTTTATATTGAGCGTTATATTTTCGCTACACATGTTAGAATCATGAATATTACTGCCATGAGTAAAGAAATAGTCCTTCACACATTGCACTACTTTACCTAATAGTTCGCACATTTTTATATACAAAATGTGGCTATCATATCATTCGAAGAGAGATATATGTTACCTTTTGGTGTCAGTATACAGGTAGACACGTGTAGACAATGATGGCAGTAGGTATACAAGTATACAGCATGAGCCATAACATATTCACGCCTCAGTGGTGTAATAGATATGGTGCACGCCTTGGAACAGATGTATTGGGAGTGCGAGACATGCAGAAACACGACATTCTTCTTCATGGGCAATATACGTTAATTCACCTGATCTTTTTTTCCCTTAATGTAGATGGATTCGAACATAATTAAAATAGTACCATCAACAGCGTAAGCTGTAAGCCGACTCTCCAGCTTGTATTGGTGGATGTAGACACCGAGTGCACTCCGATGTTTAGTATTTCAGGTACGTGTGTCTCCAGCTTGTATTGGTGTATGTAGACACCGTGTGCCACTCAGAGGTTTAGTATTTCAGGTACGGATAGTATCCGACATATTACCACAGGTAAGCCAGTTGGATACCTGGAAATAATTCCACACCTCCGATGAGATTCGAACCTACCATACAGAGAGAGGCGTGAGTGATTTGAAGCCAACAATCATAACCACTCAGCCAAGGAGACCCCAAACTCCCATACAATAATGTTATTCCCCATGACATGTAAACTAATTCGATATCCCTGGACTTGGAGGCATGTTATGTATGTTGTGCTATAAATAACATAGAAACAATAGCATATGAGTTGGTCAGGTCAACCTCCACACCGTGCACGACGGAACACATGCACAGCTAACAGGGGGGAAATGATTCATGGACTTCGCTAATGTTAGCCTCGCTGTCGGAACAGAAGAAGTCCCGTGCACGACGAAACACATGCACAGCTAACATGGGGGAAATGATTCATGACTTCGCTGATGTTAGCCTCGCTGTCGGAACAGAAGAAGTCCCGTGCTCGATGGAACACATGCACAGCTAACAGGCGGGAAATGGTTCATGTACTTCGCTGAAGTTAGCCTCGCTGTCGGAACAGAAGAAGTCCCGTGCTCGATGGAACACATGAACAGCTAACAGGCGGGAAATGGTTCATGTACTTCGCTGATGTTAGCCTCGTTATCGGAACAGAAGAAGTGGTGCGACGCAGTATGAGTGAAGTCTACAGAGTAACTTGCCTAGTTGGTGACATCAGTGCTCAGTTGCTGAACAGAAAACGGATAGCTGGCGATCGACGTTAGCCTGATTGTCTTTGGAGAAGCCGGGCTACGTCTTCTATACCCTGATCCGGACGAGGACCCCAGCGAAGAAACTGGAAACATTAGTTCTTCTGCGAGCTGGCAAACGGTGGCCGTAAAAGGGACCTATATGAGAAGTAACACCACATACGGATAATTATGTAGTCCAGTGGTAACACGCTGGATTGGTAATCCAGGGATCGCACGTTCGATCCCACGTCTGACCCTAATATGCTTTGTTAATACGTACGCCAATCCATTAGAATATACGCAGGCAGGTTGTCTACGAAAGGATATGTAGATATTGTAATATTCCAAGATTTAAAGATGAATACCACTTTATGATAGTTAGCCTCTTGTATATCGAATTACGGAAAGAACTACATTCTTCCCAGTACATGTGTTATGTCCATAGAGACAGGCGGATCTGTAGTCCAGTGGTAGCACGCTGGACTGGTGATCCTGTGATCGCAGGTTCGATCCCCCGTCTGACCCAAATAAAATTAACAGTCTTTCAGATGGGACGTTAAACCGAGGTCTCTTGTCGGTGCTTTACACCGTGCACATATAAGAACCAGAGGAGATTCTGGAATGGGTCTCTGTCTGTATCATGCACTATCCGTCTGTGAATGCGATAATACTCTCAGGACTACCATAATAATCTAATCCATGGGGAATTTGGAAGAAAACACATTCCGTTACTTTCTCATTACACTAGCACGAAGACTGTACAAAATAACACACATTGATTCGAATGTTTCATTATTATATGATAGATATTCTGAAATTAGTTTGTGACATACACATTTATATCTACAGCCGTTATAGATATGTTTCGGATGGCAGTGTCTTGAACAAACACACTCATCACCATCTAGAAACCATCGTATATATTTTTGCAAGCCCGCACGCAATCCATTTCTCTTGTTTCAGTGATCTTTTAGACGGTGTGTAATATGTATTCACAGAATGCTAGCGAGTATAAGTCAAAAACTGACCCTTGAAGCCGAAGATGCATTCTGTACACCAATATGAGTATTTTTAATTCGTGTCCTGAGTTCGTGTTCATACACAGCATGATATATTTCATGCTAAATGGTTTCGTTATCGGGCAGTGCTTTCAAAAACGAAACACACTAGACCAATCATTCAATTTATATAATTCCAACACTTGGAAGAAGGTATTGATAATTTTATATTCAGAATTACTACACTGTTTTATTCGACAATACATAACATAAATACACATATTATGTCCATTCTAACATGACAGACAAATTAATTTTTAATAAAAAGCGCAAAATAGTCGGTGTTATTTTTTCCGAGTGCCTAAATGACGTCACACAACTGCAATTATTTAACCATGTTGTATTGCAGTTTTGTGAAAGTCGTGTTAGCGCACTGGTAGTGCGTTCGCTTCTGATGCGAAATGTCCTGAGTTCGAGCCCCGCTGGAGCAGTTACGAGTGTGCCCTTAGGCAAGGCATTTAAATTCCACCTGCCTCTTATCTATCCCTCGTGGCAATGGATTCCACCAGGACTGAGGTATCGAGAGTGATTAATATAAGTTGTAAGAACTTGTTTCGCAATCGAGCTAAAATAAATTTGTATTAACAAAAATCAAAAAAACACACAACAGTTTAACGTTGCTTCTGGAGAACTCTACACATAAAGTTATTCTGGATGTGGTTAAAAAAATAAAACTGATACGAAAGCATAATATAAAAGTACGAGCAACATTATCTAACGAAGAATTTATTGAGCCGGAAATAATGAAGATGAAATTAAGGTATCCATACTATATAATTTCCCTGTCTGCATAACAAACTCTCTTGAGAATGGATTTAATCTCATTCTAGCAGCTGATACAGGAAGATGGTTGTCTATAAATATACCCTATGTTAAAAGGATTCTGTTGTGTCTCGGTACCTTCCCGCTATATATCATCCACAACCCTTATAACTATGAACATTGTTTTCTTTGTGTTCCTAGTGGCATCTTGCAATGAATTCGCTTAAATATTAGTGTAAGTAATTGAAAATTGAAATAAATTCCGTTTGAGAACATCTGAAACCACATTACAAAACACTCGCCGTGTGACCAATGTTGTTGTCTGTCTGTCTGTCTGTCTGTCTGTCTGTCTGTCTGTCTGTCTGTCTGTCTGTCTGTCTGTCTGTCTGTCTGTCTGTCTGTCTGTCTGTCTGTCTGTCTGTCTGTCTGTCTGTCTGTCTGTCTGTCTGTCTGTCTGTCTGTCTGTCTGTCTGTCTGTCTGTCTGTCTGTCTGTCTGTCTGTCTGTCTGTCTGTCTGTCTGTCTGTCTGTCTGTCTGTCTGTCTGTCTGTCTGTCTGTCTGTCTGTCTGTCTGTCTGTCTGTCTGTCTGTCTGTCTGTCTGTCTGTCTGTCTGTCTGTCTGTCTGTCTGTCTGTCTGTCTGTCTGTCTGTCTGTCTGTCTGTCTGTCTGTCTGTCTGTCTGTCTGTCTGTCTGTCTGTCTGTCTGTCTGTCTGTCTGTCTGTCTGTCTGTCTGTCTGTCTGTCTGTCTGTCTGTCTGTCTGTCTGTCTGTCTGTATGTCTGTCTGTCTGCATGACATCTCAAGAACGTTGTTGATGGATTTAAGTTTAACCTTTATTTATTTTACAACGATTGTGAAGCAAGTTTTAACAACTTATATTAATCACTCTCGTTGGCGCGGATGAAAGCGTAAATTTGGTCATTCGTGTGGGACGAAACGCGGAGTACCCGGAGAAAACCCGCCTGTCCGATCTGGTGACCACCGTATCATCTCGCATATTTTCAAGGTCCGAGGATCGAACCCAGGTTGCATTGGTGAGAAGCTCGATTGTCAAGCACGTTAACAACAGTAGGTTATTCACTCTCTAGGTCTCACTTCGCCATGAGGGAGGGAGAAGGGGCAATGTGACTTCACTTCGCCATGAGGGAGGGAGAAGGGGCAATGTGACTTGTATGCGTGTATTTCTGTGTTCAACTTCTAACTAGTGCCTACTACTGTCACCCAACACTACTCTTTGTGTTATGTGGAAGTCGTGATAGCTCTGTGGATGCGCGTTCGCTTCAGGTGCGAAAGGTCCGGCGTTCTAACCCAGCTGGAGCTGTTACGATTGGCACAATCCTCAGGTAAGGCATTTAAATTCAACATTGCCTCTTCTCTATCCCTCGTGGCGATGGATTCCATCATGAATGAGGTCTCGAGAGTGATTAATATAAGTTGTAAGAATGTGTATGTATGTATGTTCCTTTAATGTCAAACCCATCGCGGGGACTTAGACATGTTTTCCTGGGCATGCTTAGCCGACCTAAGCGATTAACCAGTACTAAGCAATGTGTGTGAGGTGCCTTGCTCAATGACACTACATACGTGGCCTGACCGAGTATCGAACCCGGGACCGTTCTACCACTGGACCACGGACGCCACACTGTTTAGCAATCGAGCTCAAATAAATGTGTATAAACTAATACTACTCTTTCAACTTCAAGTCTGTACATTCTATTCCAATTTCAATAGTATGTTCTGTTACTTTCATGGCTCGCATTTAACTACCTTTTTCCGGATATTTATCAGTGTTTATGTTCTGGTCGTATTAGATACTACATCAATTTAGTGAAATTGCAATATAAACCTAAAAAGCTTGAAAGGTGTATGCTGTTGTTTAAGGTACATTGTACAATGCCATGTACATTGCACGGTGTACCTAGACTATGCTGTGTCTATAACTCTATACCTAGTATGCATGTATATTTATCACATAGCTTTAGCTTGTATACAGTTTCGTACAACCAGCACATATTTGTTTATATGTGCACACGTGTAATAACACCAGGAACGATTCTGATTGGTTGAGAGAATAATCCTTATAATGTGTAGATTAAGCTGTACATTATGCATAGTTCTAGGTGAATTGGTACATAGCATTAACGAATGACAAAATGTGATTTAAGAATTATGTCTCGACGCAATGATAGCGCTGTTTAAAAAAACATAAATATAACCTATTTTGCGTAATGATGTCATGACAATTTGAATTGAATTTAGTGACGTCAGCGCTGATACATGGCGCCAAAATGAAAGTAGCAACGCTATATACTAAAACGCCCAAGCTATGCTAATGTGAGTCCACAATATTTTGGTCACCATTAGATGTTATATGATACAAAATCATTCGTGAACAGCTCTATTCCACTAGCATGGGTTCCAGTCTGTCGATTTTTCACTGTTTAACTTCTGACAAAATGACATGATCAGAAACTCAATACGGCCAACAAATTAATAGTCTCGGTGTTAAAATATATTTATTTGACTGACCAGGCAAAATATATCGACGCCTGTTCCCAGGCTATGTTCAGAAACTCAATACGGCCTAATTAATAGTCTCGGTGTTAAAATATATTTATTTGACTGACAAGGCAAAATATATCGACGCCTGTTCCCATGCTATGGTCAGAAACTCAATACGGCCTAATTAATAGTCTCGGTGTTAAAATATATTTATTTGACTGACAAGGCAAAATATATCGACGCCTGTTCCCATGCTATGGTCAGAAACTCAATACGGCCTAATTAATAGTCTCGGTGTTAAAATATATTTATTTGACTGACAAGGCAAAATATATCGACGCCTGTTCCCATGCTATGGTCAGAAACTCAATACGGCCTAATTAATAGTCTCGGTGTTAAAATATATTTATTTGACTGACAAGGCAAAATATATCGACGCCTGTTCCCATGCTATGGTCAGAAACTCAATACGGCCTAATTAATAGTCTCGGTGTTAAAATATATTTATTTGACTGACAAGGCAAAATATATCGACGCCTGTTCCCATGCTATGGTCAGAAACTCAATACGGCCTAATTAATAGTCTCGGTGTTAAAATATATTTATTTGACTGACAAGGCAAAATATATCGACGCCTGTTCCCATGCTATGGTCAGAAACTCAATACGGCCTAATTAATAGTCTCGGTGTTAAAATATATTTATTTGACTGACAAGGCAAAATATATCGACGCCTGTTCCCATGCTATGGTCAGAAACTCAATACGGCCTAATTAATAGTCTCGGTGTTAAAATATATTTATTTGACTGACCAGGCAAAATATATGGACGCCTGTTGCCAGGCTAGTATTCCACCATTAATGCGCATTCAATCAATTAAACAGGATCAGCAGTATAATCTTAAAGCGATCTCTAGGAAAACATTAACACACAACATCAAAGTAGGCGGATTATGTTTTCCATACCAAATACATTTAATAATAATACACTATATATACAATTATATTCATTCAATGTTATACATTAAAAAATTAGGCGCCGCCATAAGAGTGTGTTGCAATGCTTTTTACAAGTTCAGATTTCCAAAGATCAAAGGAAAATGACTTTTCTTGTATAATAAACATGTTTTTGATTAGTACATTTTTTTCTATTTCTCCCTGTGATGTATTTCTTATCCTGTTTAGGAACTTGTTTCGCAATCGAGCTAAAAGAAAGTTGTATAAACTACCCTGTTTAGGAAATATTATTTGACTTGCCTTTGTTTATTTAAAGCAGCCCTATATCGTATGAAATAAAAGATATTTGAACAATTCAATGTATATGTATGGGTAGCAATGCTGCTACGCATTCTTGCATTATAATTTGTATAATTATGTTCAATTAGTAATCAGTGTTTTTTTGGCGATAAAACAAACTCGACACCGAACGTAGGACTCTCCGAGTCGGTCGGTGAGGCGCTTGTTTACAATCGGAACGCATCATCCGCAATTGTTTACATTCGGAATGCATCGTCCCCATTTGTCCCACGTTGTATTTTTTATTTGAATTACTTTATTATATGTCGATTCGTACCTCTGTTATCTAAGTCTTTTAGGGACATGTCTACATCCCCGCGAGAGGTTCGACATTAGAGGAAGATAGATAGATAGTATTTCATGTTCAAAATATGTTGACATTCCAACATGGTTTTCTACATCCGCTGTTGTGTCACGCATGCGCGCTGTGCGTGTTTAAATTTCGTGTGTTGATAAACACATTTCGTTTGTTGATAAACAAATCGCGTATACGACGGTGTATATATTTATTGGATTGTTATCGTTTCTGAGCGACTATTTCGATTTTTGTAAACACACATTTGTATTTATATTGTACCAAAAACATCCTTTAATACGATATAGTGCTGCTTTAAGGAATGAATAGTGAGTTGAGGCCCACTGTAATTCATATCCCGATGGAAACTATTAAACCGCGATGCATTACTTATATTTACACTAATTATCCAATTCAATGACAAAAAGAAAATATAGCACACATTGCATTTAACACGTGTATAATCCAGATTTACAAGACACGCCTTTTCTCGCGCGACGAAAGCTGCCTGACACAGTGCGAAAGCGCATATCCGTATCTTTGAACGCGCATGTCAATTGAGAACCATCACACGTACATGTATACAATCAGAGCATATACGTTCATCGAAGGAAACGCAATAGCGATGTAAATATTGGAAAATAAAACGTCGTTTGACGCGTAGGTATTAATCACGCAGGGCGTATGCCTAATTACTGCGCTCAGACGACAAGTCATGTTTTATTCGACTATAAATAACGCATATACACATACTATTTCGATTCTAACATGACTAAGCTATATAAATAGCGCACAAATAATGAGAATCAGTTACTGCCCCTGAATACTCCTAATAGTATATTGGTCCTCTTAATTGGTTTCCTCTGTTTTTATCGTTGTTTCCTTTGCACCACATGTTTTCCATTTATACCCGTATTCGCGTCTTATAATTATGAAATTATTTAATATCGACAGATATCATTTAAAATGTCCAATGGATACCTTACTGTAAAATTGGTTCAATTAATTAACACGATTTTGATAAAATTATATTTATCCTAACGCAACATCTGTTTAGACGACAACAGTAAAAACAAAGGATACCAACTAAAATGACAATACACATTTAGGGATAAATCTGACTTTATCCACCAAGGGAGGTAAAAGAGAAAACAGTAATGTCTCTCATTGGTGTTACTTTCCTAGAATGCCGCATATGACGTCACAAAATTACAAAAACCACGTGCATCTCACCGCTGATGGTTCTAATTCCACTGCTGGCTCACGGACAGTCGGTGGTTCCACCCTTGCACCTGTCCGTGAATAAAATACTGCTCTAAGAGGCACCAGGGTTCTTCAACCACCATTAATAGTTGGATACTCGCCACATGACCTAAGCGACGTTAAGCCCCAAACAGAAATATTCAAATAAGAGAAATAATTTATGAAAGTTTTTTTCCGTTCCGGTTATGAACCATTTTTTTTACCCTTCAGAACAATCACTCTCAAGGTCTCATTCATTATACAATCAACCATCATAACGGCGAGAGACAAGGACACGTATGGATATATAAATAAAGCCACAGCCGCCGTGGCAGTAGTGGGCTCGAGTTCACCTCACCAAGGTTACGAAGCTGACACTGTTTCCATTTATACCACAATTTGCTCAGCGTTTTCGAACATTCTTACTTGAAAAAGTTAAGTTATATTCAGGTCCGTAGCCACACTGAGGCACACCGAGGCAGTTGCCTTGGTTAACATTTCCAAAGGGAAAAAAATAAATATTAAATAAATAAATGTAAAAAATATCCCTTTGCTGTAATAAAATGTTGACTGCTAAGAGAGCTGAAAGATCAGTACATAATTATACGTATAAACTCATTAAATCAGAAAACGCTGCAAATCGCTTCTATGTAATGTTAAGAGGGAACATGCCATCATACCCCCTAAATTGCCTCGGTTAAAATTTTCCTCTGGCTACGGTGCTGACATTAACCTGGATTACCATTTGAGAGAAATAGGACCCTTTGAAGTAGTTGGGACATCCGTGGCGGAGTGGTGATTGTCGCTGATAAAATGCACCTGTCCTTCGCCTCTGTAGCTTTGATCCAACTGAGGCTACCACCTTGTGTCATGCTAGGAACCAAACCAGCTTGTTTATTGACGGTCATTGGTTCTATCAGGGTACCAATCCATGAAAGTACGGCTTGTATAAGTATGCACCTTGGTCTCTTACCAATAACAGTTCGATAGTCACCATGTGACCTAAGCTGTTGATTCAACGCTAAACGCATACATGCTGGTGTGTGTTTTACGTTTATTTATCGTCGCTACTGGTTGTCCATATGAGCGACGCCTCCTGAATAGATTAGTCATTTTAGATTGTTGGAGGATAGTGCAATGATACAGACAGAGACCCAGTCCATAGTCTCCTCTGGTTCTTTTACGCGCACGGTGTACAGTACCGATACGAGACCTCGGTTTAAAGTCCCATCTGAAAGACTGTTAATTTTATTATGGTCAGACGGGGGATCGAACCTGCGTTCCATGGATTACCAGACCAGCGTGTTACCACTGGACTACATATCTGTCTGTAAATTATGCTGGTATTACAACGGTTACTGTTAATATATGTATATATAGTCTATACTGACACCAAGAAGAAACTGCATTTATCTTAGAGGTAAAATTGTTAATCTTTTAGAAAACAATATAGCGAAATGTGGTATCAAAATGTGCGAAATATTGAATACATTAGTGCAAAGTGTGAAGGATTATTTTTTTCACTCATGGTAGTAAAATCCACCATTCTAAAATTTGCAACGAAAATATAAAAGTGCACAGTTTTTTTTATTATAGAATCATGACTGTCGTTGTGTTCAAATAACAGGTTTGTGATAGACGCATTCGATTCTGAGCTTTCGCATCAATAGTTGTCGAGTTAATATGCGTTCATTAGTGCGCCTACTAGCCATGATTCCATAGAATTCTATGTAACGTTCCTGGAACATTATTATTAACGTCAATAGATAAATGATAACGACTTTCCATTGTCTCTTTGATGGAATTATATTCCATACCAGTGCGAGTTTAATAACTACTCGTCGTCAGTTTATCGACGTTGCAAAAACGTGCACTCCAGTATGTTTTGGTTGTGCATACAATATGAACAGATATTGTCTTATCAGATAGAGGACATAGAAAACGCACACCTACATTATATACTAGAGGACATAGAAAACGCACACCTACTTTATATACTAGAGGACATGGAAAACGCACACCTACATTATATACTAGAGGACATAGAAAACGCACACCTACATTATATACTAGAGGACATAGAAAACGCACACCTACATTATATACTAGAGGACATGGAAAACGCACACCTATATTATATACTAGAGGACATAGAAAACGCACACCGACAGTATATGATTAGTATTACATGAAAACGAAATACGAAGGATTCCATCAAAGATATATCACATCATTATTACAAAACACAAACTGAACACCTAAAAATATTCCAAAATGTTTAAAACTATGCATTTATAAATTTTAATATATAGTTATTGTTTTTCATGTAAAAACACACTACACTGATCCGAAGTGTGCATTTGCTATGTCCTCTAGCATAGTTGATTCACATTCTAGCTCGAGTGCGAAATACGTAGACTGGTCATATAGTGTCTGTGTGTTTTACGTTTATTTATCGTCGCTACCGGTTGCCCATATGAGCGGCGCCTCCTGAAGAGATTAGTTATTTTAGATTTTGGAGGATAGTGCAATGATACAGACAGAGACCCAGTCAAGAGTCTCCTCTGGTTCTTTAACGTGCACGGTGTAAAGCACCGACACGAGACCTCGGTTTAACGTCCCATCTGAAAGACTGTTAATTGTATTAGGGTCAGCCGGGGGAACGAACCTGCGATCCCTGGATTACCAGTCCAGCGTGTTACCACTGGGCTACAGATCCGTCTGTCCGGTCATAGTATGAAGCATATTCAAATATATATAGGGCAGCATGCTAAATGCTTTATTAATGCTTACAGACGGATATGTAGTCCAGAGGTAACAAGCGGCATATTTCAGCTGCATATCATTAGTTGGTAGCCTTCATACGAAAATGTATACAATCAGGGCACATATTGTCATCGAAGGAAGCGCAATAGCGATGTAAATATTAATTGATGTTGACTTTAACTCATTATTGGTATTCAAATGTAGGTTTTTCTCTGGGTATTCCGGTTTCCTCCCACACGAATGACCACATATAAGCTTTCATCCGCGCCAATGAAAGTGATTAATATAAGTTATTAGAACTTGCTTCGTAATCGTTAATAAATCAAGTTTAAACTGTAGTGTTTATTTCATATTATGGTTTTTCTAATTTTGAAATATGACTTTCTTATTCATAATTACACTTTGTATATATGTGCCCCAATTGTATTATCGGCAGTGCTTATTTCATGTCATGGTTTGTGCAATTCTGAAATATGACTTTCTTATTCATAATTACACCTTGTATATATGTGCCACACTTGTATTATCGGCAGTGCTTATTTCATATTATGATTTTTTGCAATTCTGAAATATGACTTTCTTATTCATAATTACACCTTGTATATATGTGCCCCAATTGTATTATCGGCAGTGCTTATTTCATATTATGATTTTTTGCAATTCTGAAATATGACTTTCTTATTCATAATTACACCTTGAATATATTGCTCAATTGAATTATCGGTAGTACGTTGCTATGTTCAAATCTGGTGTGCACACGCCTAGTATTGCATTGACACTGGCCAGCGTGTAGCTTGTCGTTCTCTCGTTCTCTCACTCACTCACTCCCTCACTAGCTCTCTCACTCACAATCCATTATATTATGATATTATTTATTAATGTTTAACATGTAGTTATTTTCACATGTATTCAGGTTTCAACTTTCCTAACTCTATAACACAATTGCAAAAGCCAAACGAAATACATACAATCTTTGCATAAGGGAAGAATTTTATAAGACTCTGTCTTTCATTCTAATCCTTTTTCTGTATTTTGATTATGTGTGATGTATGCATTGTTCAATATGTATTTTATTGAGAAATAAAATATGTTTAGACTAACGTGTCGTTTTGTTCTAGTTGCAGGAATATGAATACCAATTAACACTGTAAATTGATATGTGGGCTGGCTACTGCCTATTACGAAACTGAGGAAGGTGCTAGGTGTGGCCGGGGATTTGTCTCAACAATATCCAGGAATTGTCTCAACAATATCCAGGAAGAGTGGCTTAATTACATGCATCACGTATTTAAATGAACACGTTAGCATTAAGCCGCAACAATTGATGCCTGCGCTCAAAAAAGGACACACCAGGAAACAAATAATGTCCTTATTTAATCGAGGATGTAGTCGGTATTAATGAATGCAATTTAGCAGGATTGTGAAGAATGTATCAATGTCAATTGGATTGTGAAGAATGTATCAATGTCAATTGGATTGTGAAGAATGTATAAATTCGAACATAAGTGTGAATAATGTATCAATATTAATGGGATTGTGAAGAATGTAGCAATGTCAATTGGATTGTGAAGATTGTATCAATGTCAATAGGAATGAAAGAATGTATAAATTCGAACATACGTGTGAATAATGTATCAATATTAATGGGATTGTGAAGAATTTAGCAATGTCAATTGGATTGTGAAGAATGTGTCAATGTCAATAGGAATGTGAATAATGTATCAATGTCAATGGGATTGTGAAGAATGTAGCAATGTCAATAGGATAGTGAAGAATGTGTCAATGTCAATAGGAATGTGAATAATGTATCAATGCCAATAGGAATGCGAAGAATGTATCAATGTCAACATGCTTGTGAATAATGTATCAATATTAATGCGACTGTGAAGAATGTAGCAATGTCAATAGGATTGCGAATAATGTATCAATGGCAATGGGATTGTGAAGAATGTAGCAATGTCAGTATGATTGCGAATAATGTATCAATGCGAACATACTTGTGAATAATGTATCAATGGCAATGGGATTGTGAAGAATGTAGCAATGTCAGTATGATTGTGGAGAATGTGTCAATGCCAATAGGATTGTGGAGAATGTATCAATGCCAATAGGATTGTGGAGAATGTATCAATACCAATAGGATTGTGGAGAATGTGTCAATGTCAATGGGATTTTGGAAAATGTTACAATGTCGCAAATAGGATTGTGGACAATGAATTAATGTCAATACGATTGTGGAGAATGTGTCAATGCCAATAGGATTGTGGAGAATGTGTCAATGTCAATAGGATTTTGGAAAATGTTACAATGTCGCAAATAGGATTGTGGAGAATGTGTCAATGCCAATAGGATTGTGGAGAATGTATCAATGCCAATAGGATTGTGGAGAATGTATCAATGCCAATAGGATTGTGGAGAATGTGTCAATGTCAATAGGATTTTGGAAAATGTTACAATGTCGCAAATAGGATTGTGGACAATGAATTAATGTCAATACGATTGTGGAGAATGTGTCAATGCCAATAGGATTGTGGAGAATGTGTCAATGTCAATAGGATTTTGGAAATGTTACAATGTCGCAAATAGGATTGTGGAGAATGTGTCAATGCCAATAGGATTGTGGAGAATGTATCAATGCCATAGGATTGTGGAGAATGTATCAATGCCAATAGGATTGTGGAGAATGTGTCAATGTCAATAGGATTTTGGAAAATGTTACAATGTCGCAAATAGGATTGTGGACAATGAATAATGTCAATACGATTGTGGAGAATGTTCAATGCCAATAGGATGTGGAGAATGTGTCAATGTCAATAGGATTTTGGAAAATGTTAAATGTCAATAGGATTGTGGAGAATGTGTCAATGCCAATAGGATTGTGGAGAATGTATCAATGCCAATAGGATTGTGGAGAATGTATCAATGCCAATAGGATTGTGGAGAATGTGTCAATGTCAATAGGATTTTGAAAATGTTACAATGTCAATAGGATTGTGGAGAATGTGTCAATGCCAATAGGATTGTGGAGAATGTATCAATGCCAATAGGATTTGGAATATGTTACAATGTCAATAGGATGTGGAGAATGTGTCAATGCCAATAGGATTGTGGAGAATGTATCAATGCCAATAGGATTGTGGAGAATGTGTCAATGCCAATAGGATTGTGGAGAATGTATCAATGCCAATAGGATTGTGGAGAATGTATCAATGCCAATAGGATTGTGGAGAATGTGTCAATGCCAATAGGATTGTGGAGAATGTATCAATGCCAATAGGATTGTGGAGAATGTATCAATGCCAATAGGATTGTGGAGAATGTATCAATGTCAATAGGATTTTGGAAAATGTTACAATGTCGCAAATAGGATTGTGGACAATGAATTAATGTCAATACGATTGTGGAGAATGTGTCAATGCCAATAGGATTGTGGAGAATGTGTCAATGTCAATAGGATTTTGGAAAATGTTACAATGTCGCAAATAGGATTGTGGAGAATGTATCAATGCCAATAGGATTGTGAAGAATGTATCAATGCCAATAGGATTGCGAAGAATGTATCAATGTATAAAATCACATTTATCATACCGCAACATCTGGTTAGGGAACAACAGTAAAAACAAAGGATTCCAACTAAGAGGACATATTTACATTTTGGGATAAATCAGACAATAGAAAATGTGGAGATGTATCGCATTGCCACCGTCACTAGACGTAAAAACGTAAAATATTGATGGCAAATGTTTTTATTAAATTTGGAATCCTTTTGTCACAAATCAGACAATAGGAGCGTCTGCAGTTTAGTCACTTTCAAATATATTTATTGAGGATACGATTCAATATTACCGCACAATTATCCCCCTGTTTGGATTATTATATCGATTTTCTGACAAAATGTTGTTGAGTATTTTGAATAATGATGAAAAAATAGCCCATTTTAAAATCATTAATAAATAACTCTGAAGTCATATTCAGGCATTTAGAATGTAGGAAGGGAACACTTTTAGCATGTTCATTAGCATATTGCGCTACTCTTGGTGTTGTTCTCTGCTAACTGATTATAGTAGTTAGCAGTTGGGTGATAGATACAAGTAGCTGCATATGTTGGCGCGTGCCAATTATACTAGTGGACATAGAAAACGCACACCTACATTATATGAGTATTATTACATATACTAGTGGACATAGAAAACGCACACCTACATTATATGATTATTATTACATATACTAGAGGACATAGAAAACGCACACCTACATTATATGATTATTATTACATGAACAAGAAATATGAAGGATTCCATCAAATATATATCACATAGTTATTAGAAAACACAAACTGAACAACTGAAAATATTCCAAAATGTTTAAAACTATGTATTTATATATAGTTATTCTTTTTCATGTAAAATCACACACATATCCGAAGTGTGTGTTTTCTATGTCCTCTAGTATATATCAACTGAACTGAACATCGCGCTTTGCTATTTCGTGCGATATGTTCAGCCAATACCCCACTGGCAGGAGAAAACATCATACAAATTATAGGAAGACGATATAAAAACTACAGAGTTGAGACTGGAATGCTTGCGTAGGCAGTGTCAATTATTAAAGACTCCAACAGAAGTGGTCGCCAACGTGGCCGTTTATGGTGATGCGTTTACAAAACAAAGCTGTGGTGAGCGCGCTCGCTACTCACCAATGCAACTCGGGTTCGATCCTCGGACCGGGAAGTATGTGACATGGTACGATGGTCGCCAGATCGGACAGGTGGGTTTTCTCCGGGTACTCCGGTTTCCACCCACATAAATGACCACATTTAAGCTTTCATCTGCGTCAACGAGAGTGATTAATGTAAGGTTTTAAAACTAGCTTCGCAATCGTTGTAAAATAAATGAAGTGTAAATTAAAAAATACAAAAACACAAAGCAACACGACTAGCCAAACTATTGCAACAGTTTGTGTATACATGTATATGTTACCATGTTATAAATGTATGATTCTGTCTGTTTTCGCAATGTATATTACATGCATCCTTATAAATAAATATGTTTAAACAAACAGTATAAAGTCGCAGAAACTGCTTAATACCAATGATGGCTCTCCATTTAGTATCGGTTGGAGGGAGACACTCTACGAACAGAATTTCAAGTAGGAACCCTATATGTAAATCGTGTCTTGTTTTACGTTTATTTATCGTCGCTACTGGTTGCCCATATGAGCGACGCCTCCTGAAGAGATTAGTCATTATAGATGTTTGGAGGATAGTGCAATGACACAGACAGAGACCCATCCAGAGTCTCCTCTGGTTCTTTTACGTGCACGGTGTAAAGCACCGACACGAGACCTCGGTTTGACGTCCCATCTGAAAGACTGTTAATTTTATTAGGGTCATACGGGGGATCAAACCTGCGATCCCTGGATTACCAGTCAAGCGTGTTACCACTGGACTACAGATCCGTCTGTTAAAACGTGTCGGATATGTGAAAACGGTTTTATATATAAAACATGGCAGATGTGTAAAACCGTCGCATGGTAGATATGTAAAAAACTGTCCGAAGTGTAAAAAAAACATTTGCCGATATATGTAAAAAAAAATGTTAGAAATGCAAAACATAAATAGGCCAACTTCAGTCTATGGTCCCAAACAATATTACTGCTACGCCATAGTGCTCCGCTCTCTAAGGTAAATAGGCAGAAGTGCATCCGCGGTAGTATCCGCGAATGTAGTCCCAATAACTAATATAGTCGTTTTTTCTTTTTTGTAGAGCTGCATTTTCATGACAGGCAGTGTATAGTGTTTGTGTTTTATGAGAAAGTATACTTGAGAAGACTTCAGACTAGTTGATGTGTAGAAAAGATGTGGTATAAGAATTCAGGCCATTGCAAACTGAAGGTTAGTATACTGTATTATTTAGCGGAGGAATACAGTGTGTAAACACAGTAACGTTATTCAATGATGCATATTCACGCTTTATAAAACTGTTAACATATGGGGACTTAGGCCCTATAGGCCCGTTGGGCAGGGTGTTACAATTTCACATTATACTGAATATATGTTGTAAATATGTTGTAAAACACAATTCACTATAATACACAATTATCTTATCTTATACATGTATACTCCACGTATATACACGCCACAGAGATTGATTAATATACTACACTGTTAAAGCTTCGCAATCGGTGTTCGTTAAATAAAATTGACACTAAGGAGAAATTATAACTTTCATTGCTGTCAACGGCTCTTAAGACACACAGCTCATAACAGTGCACACAGAGCAACAGGCATACACGCACGGCCCTGATAATAGCTAAATCTACATTAAAATGTAACACAATGTCAATCCATCTTAATACCACGTTGCTATAGACAGTGTGCTATATCACATTGATATCGCTCTGACACATTTAATGGCTATGGCGGTAAATTAAGCTACCATTAATGCTCTCTTCTACAATTTATTGCGTACCAAATGAAATCATGCCGACTGTAATGCTCCAAATGGACTTTGTTTTGGAACATTGCAGACATTTTATTGGCATCTTAAGCAAAATAAAGGTTAATTGTCAGTTCCTCTGTTAGTTTCCTTGAATGCAAGGTTCTCCATCTTTTAGAGTAGATCATTATCGGCTAAGTTAAATGAAAGCTACAACAAATGTATTCCAAGTTTTAAAACTGATAGTTAAATAGAAAGTACATATTGATTATAAATTAAACTGGTATCGATTATATAATTAGTAAAATTAGAAACTCTGTTTTCCTTTTATTTTTACTACAGACGGATCTGTAGTCCAGTGGATACACGATGGACTGGTAATCAAGGGATCGCAGGTTCGTCCCCTCGTCTGATCCTAATAAAATACCTATTGCTAGATTCACTGTATATTGGAAAAATATCATAGTTCGATCCCCTGTCTGACCATAATAAAATTAACAGTCTTTCAGATGGGACGTTAAACCGAGGTATGTGTCGGTGCTTTACATCGTGCACGTAAAAGAACCAGAGGAGACTCTGGAAAGGGTCTCTGTCTGTATCATTGCACTATCCTCCAAACACAAAAATGACTAATTTCTTCAGGAGACTTCGCTCATATGGGCAACCGGTAGCGACGATATATAAACGTGACTAAATAGACGTGAGTTAATAGACCCATTCCAGAGTGACCTCGGTTTAACGTCCCATCTGAAAGAGAACTATTTAATTGCGACTTGTTTATATACATAACAAGTATGAGCTTGGATGAACAACTTCTTTATCATTGTCATTGATCTCACACACCCTTGATCTCACACGTCCTTGATCTCACACACCCTTGATTTTCACCCGTCCTTGATCTTCATACGTCCTTGATCTTCACATGTTTTTGATCTTCACACGTCCTTGATCTCACACGTCCTTGATCTCACACGTCCATGATCTCATACGTCCTTGATCTCACACGTCCTTGATCTCACACGACCTTGATATCACACGTCCTTGATCTCACACGTCCTTGATCTCACACGTCCATGATCTCATACGTCCTTGATCTCACACGTCCTTGATCTCACACGACCTTGATACCACACGTCCTTGATCTCACACGTCCTTGATCTCACACGTCCTTGATCTCACACGTCCTTGATCTCACACGTCCTTGATCTCACACGTCCTTGATCTCACACGTCCTTTATCTCACACGTCCTTGATCTCAACAGATATGTTGAATTTATGAATTGAAATGGAACATTTCTAAGAGCTGTGATCGTAGAAAGTACATACAATTATATATGGCTCAAAACATACTCTTCAGAAAGCAGCCGTTTTTTAAGAACTTTCTTATATTTACTTTTTGTTTCGGTGAAATAGTAACTATGTTCTTTCATGTCTACCAGTCATTGAACACATGTTTAAATATGCTGCTTATTGGATAGCTATGTTTGTAGGTAACACCCTGGACTGGTAATCCAGGGATCGCAGGTTCGATCCCCCGTCTGACCCTAATAACATTAACAGTCTTTCAGATGGGACGTTAAACCGAGGTCTCGTGTCGGTGCTTTACACCGTGCACGTAAAAGAATCAGAGGAGACTATGGAATGGGTCTCTCTCTCTGTGTATCATTGCACTATCCTCCAAAAATCTAAAATGACTAATCTCTTCAGGAGGCGTGGCTCATATGGGCAACCGGTAGCGACGATAAATAAACGTAAACCACACAGCTATGTTTTCAAGAGGATTCTTAGATATTTGACTAAATAGGCATAATCGAACGTACGTTGCATAGGCATTGATGCTAGCTAAATGATTGTGTAATGCGGTGTTATCTGATATGTATATATAGTGTATGCAAATTTATTTTAGCTCGATTGCGAAACAAATTCTTATAACGTTATTAATCACTCTCGATACCTCATTCCTGATGGAATACATCGCCGCGAGGGAGAGAGAAGAGGCAACGTGGAAATTAAATGCCTTGTCTAAGGGCACAATCGTAACGGCTCCAGCGGGGTTCGAACTCTGGACCTTTCGCACTTGAAGCGAAAGCGCATCTACTACGCTATCACTACTTCCACAAAAGTAGTGTGCAATGCGATGCTATCTGCTATGTATATATAGTGTATACACATTTATTTAGTTCGATTGCGAAACAAATTCATATAACTTACATTAATCACTCTCGATACTCATTCCTGATGGAATACATCGCCGCGAGGGAGAGAGCAACGTGGAAATTAAATACCTTGTCTAAGGGCACAATCGTAACGGCTCCAGCGGGGTTCGAACTCCGGACCGTTCGCACCTGAAGCGAACACGCATCCACGGCGCTATCACGACTTCCAAAATATGCATATATCGTCTGATGTTCGTATGTTTTTCATAACGTTTTATATGCATATAACAATTGATGTCTTCTGAAACAGCATGGTTGGCAAGAGTTGATGTATTTTGTATGTCCGCAATATGTAATGTCTTTATATTTGCATCATTTTATGGCATGCGTATGTTTGTAATGTCTGACGTATTTTGAATGTGTTTTGAATGCCATATGATACTCATCAGAAATGGAGGAACTAAAGATGATATATATATACTTCATGGTGCCTGATGGCGAGTGTCTAGTGATTGGTTCCGTGTAGTCGTTTGTACCGTTAATCTCTTTCTCTGTCATTCTCTACATACCTCGGCTTGGATATAATGTGTTTCATTCAGTCATTATGTTTGGTATAATACGTTCTATACAGTCATTATCTTTGGTATAATACGTTCTATAAAGTCATTATGTTTGGTATAATGCGTTCTATACAGTCATTATGTTTGGAATAATGCGTTTCGTTCAGTCATTATGTTTGGTATAACACGTTCTATACAGTCATTATGTTTGGTATAATACGTTTCATTCAGTCATTATGTTTGGTATAATACGTTCTATACAGTCATTATGTTTGGTATATTGCGTTTCATTCAGTCATTATGGTTGGTATAATGCGTTTCATTCAGTCATTATGTTTGGTATAACACGTTCTATGCGGTCATTATGTTTGGTATAACACGTTCTATGCGGTCATTATATTTGGTATAACACGTTCTATGCGGTCATTATGTTTGGTATAATAAGTTCTATGCAGTCATTATGTTTGGTATAATAAGTTCTATACAGTCATTATGTTTGGTATAATGCGTTTCATTCAGTCATTATGTGTGGTATAATGCGTTCTACACAGTCATTGAATTTGGTAAAATGCGTTTCATTCAGTCATTATGGTTGGTATAATGCGTTCTATACAGTCATTATGTTTGGTATAATACGTTCTATACAGTCATTAAATTTGGTAAAATGCGTTTCATTCAGTCATTATGTTTGGTATAATACGTTCTATACAGTCATTAAATTTGGTATAATGCGTTTCGTTCAGTCATTATGTTTGGTATAATGCGTTCTACACACTCATTATGTTTGGTATAATGCGTTTCATTCGGTCATTATGTTTGGTATAATGCGTTTCATTCAGTCATTATGTTTGGTATAATGCGTTTCATTCAGTCATTGTTTGGTATAATATGTTCTATACAGTCATTATGTTTGGTATAATGCGTTTGTTACAGTCATTGTTTGTAATGCTTTCATTCAGTCATTATGTTTGGTATAATGCGTTCTACACACTCATTATGTTTGGTATAATGCGTTTCATTCAGTCATTATGTTTGGTATAATGCGTTTCATTCAGTCATTATGTTTGGTATAATGCGTTTCATTCAGTCATTATGTTTGGTATAATGCGTTCAATACAGTCATTATTTGGTATAATGCGTTTCGTTCAGTCATTATGTTTGGTATAATGCGTTTCATTCAGTCATTATGTTTGGTATAATGCGTTTCATTCAGTCATTATGTTTGGTATAATGCGTTCAATACAGTCATTAAATTTGGTATAATGCGTTTCGTTCAGTCATTATGTTTGGTATAATGCGTTTCATTCAGTCATTATGTTTGGTATAATGCGTTTGTTTTTTGGTTTGGTTTTGTTTTTTTTGTTGGTTTGGTTTCATTCAGTCATTATGTTTGGTATAATGCGTTTCATTCAGTCATTATGTTTGGTATAATGCGTTTCATTCAGTCATTATGTTTGGTATAATGCGTTTCATTCAGTCATTATGTTTGGTATAATAATATGGTTCATAAGACTGTGTGAACTGTTGTAAAATACAGCATTGTTAAAATATAAATATCCTATTTCATATCATAGCAAATTAGTAAAGTTGAAATGCAGATGCTAATAGAAAATCAAATCCAATGAAAATTCGATTAGTTGAAAGGCACTGTGAATAAACCTGCGGTGTGCATACAAACACATATAATTCCCCAGCAATGTTGCACCAGA
Organism: Archivesica marissinica; assembly: GCA_014843695.1. NCBI lineage: Eukaryota > Metazoa > Mollusca > Bivalvia > Venerida > Vesicomyidae > Archivesica > Archivesica marissinica. The sequence continues at coordinate 57,346,930 of CM026401.1, forward strand.
GGAGCATTGCAATGTTGGTAATTAAATAAATCCGAGTACAACTGTATTTGGCAAGGACACATTCAAGTTCGTTCATTACGTTCAGATTGAAAGAGGCCATGTATTACAGCATGACTGAAAGAGTCCATGTATTTCGGCATGACTGAAAGAGGCAATGTATTTCGGCATGACTGAAAGAAGCCATGTAGTTCGGCATGATAGAAAGAGGCCATGTATTTCGGCATGATTGAAAGAGGTCATGTATTTCGGCATGATTGAAAGAGGCCATGTATTACGGCATGATTGAAAGAGGTCATGTATTACGGCATGATTGAAAGAGGCCATGTATTACGGCATGATTGAAAGAGGCCATGTATTTCGGCATGATAGAAAGAGGTCATGTATTTCGGCATGATTGAAAGAGGCCATGTATTACGGCATGATTGAAAGAGGCCATGTATTTCGGCATGATTGAAAGAGGCCATGTATTTCGGCATGATAGAAAGAGGCCATGTATTTCGGCATGATTGAAAGAGGCCATGTATTACGGCATGATTGAAAGAGGCCATGTATTTCGGCATGATTGAAAGAGGCCATGTATTTCGGCATGATAGAAAGAGGCCATGTATTTCGGCATGATTGAAAGAGGCCATGTATTTCGGCATGATAGAAAGAGGCCATGTATTTCGGCATGATAGAAAGAGGCCATGTATTTCGGCATGATTGAAAGAGGCCATGTATTTCGGCATGCTAGAAAGAGGCCATGTATTTCGACATGATTAAAGAGGACATGTATTTCAGCATGATTGAAAGAGGCCGTGTATTACAGCATGATTAATGCACTAACCATTAAGTCCGCCTCCGTGGTCGAGTGGTTAAGGTCGCCGACTTGTATACCACTGTAACCTATCATCACTGATGTGATGGGGTTCGAGCCCCGCTCAGGCCGTGTCTCATTTATATGAAAAAGTTGGCAGTTTCTTACGGAGGTTGGTGCACCCAAGTACTGGTTAACCGCTAGAGCCTGCCCAGGAAAGGTGTTGTTAGGTAAATTGCCAGCCGGCGATATAGCCCGAAATGGTGCTGATGCAAGCGTAAAACCCGAAATATAAATATAACTAACCATTAAAATGACCATACTAGACGTGGAGTTGGAGAATGGGTTGAAATGCCCAAGGTCGAGTGTCATATGTTTGTTCACAATACTGGTGGAATCAATAGTAAGCTCCATATATTCTATATATATGAATCACATTTCGTTTTTCGTTTACCATAGGCGGGACATGTATATAAAGTATGAACTCTAAAAAAATGTTTCTCTTACAAATATTAAGTGGAATATATTACACAGACGGATCTGTAGTCCAGTGGTAACACGCTGGACTGGTAATCCATGGATCGCAGGTTCGATCCCTCGTCTGACCATAATAATATTAAGAGTCTTAATGGGACATTAAACCGAGGTCTCGTGTCGGTGATTTACATCGTGTACGTAAAAGAACCAGAGGAGACTCTGGAATGGGTCTCTGTCTGTATCATTGCACTATCCTCCAAAATCTAAAATGACTAATCTCTTCAGGAGGCGTCGCTCATATGGGCAACCGGTAGTGACGATAAATAAACGTAAAACACTCACAGAAATGTTTCTAAAATAAATGCTGATTATTTAATAATTATGAATAATATGCTATGTAAAATATATATTATGAAAATAAACGGGGTTACCCTGCAAGGGGGCCTCATAATTTTTTAAAAAAATGACCATACCTCTGTGACAATTCAATACAGTGATACTCGAATATGGCATGTAGCAATATGTTTCGTACTAGTTGTTGTGTATTTCGGAGTCGGTAGAACATCAGCCGGGCTAGTTTATTTGGTAGTGCTGTCATACTAGTGTTGGGTGGATATTGCGATCGAATCCCACACGTCGGGTCACTAACCGTTCCACTAGTCTGGACGAATCTGTTATCTTCACAAATCTGCAAAGGACAATAACTGTGTGAAAAATGAATAGAGTTGACAGCATAGCTGATATGCGCACATTGAATGGTATTTCTCATTCCTGTGATGTTCTGTGAACATTTGGCCAGGAGTTTAGAAGATAGTTCCGGATTAAAGATCTTCAAAGGGCAATAACTGTTTGCTAAAATGAACCCGGCGGAACACGAAGGTGATATGCACAACTACATGGTGATGCGTCGTGTGATGTTTCGTGAAACCCAATCAAGGGTTTAGAAGTTCGTGTCCGGCAAACGGACATACAGAAAGCTAAATTTCAATGTACATGTCACTCATTTGATAGACACAATTCCATTCAAAATTGAGCCCGTCTAAATAGCAGATGCATCCGAAATAGCTAATGCTGACTTATAGGTGAGTAACAACAGTAGTATATGTACACAGATACGAACTAGAGGAATCGTATTAGAGGGGGTTTGTATTCCTTTTAAGGTTGTACATACGTAAATAGGCAAAATGTAGTCCCAATAATAACTAATATAGTTCATTTTCTATTTGGTAAAAATGCATTTTCATGGTAGTGTATAGTTTTTATATGAAATTATGTAACTTGAGAAGACTTCAGACTAGTTAATGTGTAGAAGAGATGTGGTATAAGAATTCAGGCCATTGCAAACTGAAGGTTGGTATACTGTATTATTTGGCGGAGGAATACAGTGTGTAAACACAGTGACGTTATTCACAGGTGAGCACTGGCTATGTGAAACATTACGTTTGGAAGAAGTTTGCTCCTTTACAGTTTGATTTGAATACCTCTTCACAGTGGATGTAATATCAGAAGAAATGAAAGATTGTAAATATAAATGAACAGACTGTATGGTTTTATTTTTTACTATGTATTTTAGAGGCACTGTTGTTGTTGTTGTTGTTGTTGTTGTTGTTGTTGTTGTTGTTGTTGTTGTTGTTGTTTTGCAACCTTACTTGTTTTAAGCCTCACGTCAATATCAGCAACTACAACACACGTGTGTTGGTTGATATGCCTATTTGATGTAATAATCTGATTTCTTTGAAATGTACTATAATTAAATGATTAAATTAATTTTATTCTTAGACTATAATATTAAATTTTATACTTGTATTGCCAATTCACACGTGTATACGTAGTCGGTTCATAAGTTCATAATAGCAGGTTCTTAAGTTTGAAATTGTATATGTTTCGCCGACGTAAATAACAACTGATTTTATATCTTTTATTATGAATATGATAGCAAGTGCATTCGCATCGCGATCATGTTCCTAATAGCAGGTTCTTATGTTTGAAATTGTAAGATAAGATAAGATATGTGTATTATAGTCTCACTTTACATGATACATATACTTACATAATATAGAAACTTTCATCATGCAAACCTGTCTAAGAAGAAATATGAGAGACTTAAAACTTAGCAATATAACGAAGACAATTTTCTAAGACACACTACGTACAGTAAAAGCCTTCGCACAGCACTAGTAAAATACTGAACAATTATATAACATCTTAATACTCAGTGATGTATTTACAACATTACTATATATACAATATGTTAAAATCTTCAGTTATACAACAATGTTTTTCTTCTATTTAAAATATTAAAGCATATAATGTTGTATATATCTCGCCGACTCAGAATAAATCTGATCTTATATATTTTGTTATGAATATGATAGCAAGTGCATTCGCATCCCGATTATGTGACATTTTGACTCGATATCATTGATTAGTCCTCTTCAAATCACCTCTCTTATACAACAATCATTATGTGTACTTATCTCGCTAATGGTGAGCATTTAAGAAGTTATTACATAGACGTATAACTATGTAGCTTGCCTAAAATTACGCCTCAACAATTTGCTAATGAGGTGCGATTATAAAAATGAAAATAACATACTGCCATTCATAGCGCATGCACGTGATCAGTTTGATATAAATTAGTGAGAATAAGTTCATATGGTGATACAGACGGATCTGTTGTCCAGTGGTAACACGCTGGACTGGTAATCCAGGGATCGCGGGTTCGATCCCCCGTCTGACCCTAATACAATTAACAGTCTTTCAGATGGGACGTTAAACCGAGGTCTCGTGTCGGCGCTGTACACCGTGCACGTAAAAGAACCAGAGGAGATTCTGGAAGGGGTCTCTGTTTGGATCATTGCACTATCATCCAAACATCTAAAATGACTAATCTCTTCAGGAGGCGTCGTTCATATGGGCAACCGGTAGCGACGATAAATAAAGGTACAACACTCATATGGTGACTGTTGTATACCCATCACAGTTACCTGCAAGAAGACACTGCCAGCGACCGAATTCCGCACACCCGTTGAGGTGTGCCCATCGCGTTTTATAGATATGGTTATTGCGCTTTTGTAAATGAGGCAGCAGGTAGATTGCGCTTCCATTGGTATTTAATTTGTGGATCGTGTCAGGACAGGACCACAGTTCCCGTATGGCGGTTGACACAATATGGTCCTATTAGCGAACGCTCGAAGACTATCATTAGCAATAGATGAAATACAATTATAGATGAGACAAAAATGCAACCCGGGTTCGATCCTCGGACCGGGAAGTATGTGAGATGGTACTGTGGTCGCCAGATCAGACATGTGGGTTTTCACAGGGTATTCCGGTTTCCTCCCACACGAATGACCATCTATACGCTTTCATCCGCGCCAACGAGTGTGATTAATATAAGTTGTTAGAACTTACTTCGCAATAGTTGTAAAATAAATAAAGTTTAAACTTTTTAAACAAAAACAAAATAAAGTAAATACAGACAATATAAGTAACACTTTATAGCTACGTAGATTCCACATTCATTTAGAAGCAACAAGATTTCAATTGTTTTTGTTTTTTTATTTATACAAATTTATTTTAGCGCTATTGCGAAACAAGTTATTTCAACTTATATAACTTGTTTCGCAATCGAGCTAAAATAAATTTGTATAAATAAACAAAAACATAAACGTGACAATGCGTTATACGACCAGTCAAGAAGACTAATGACACACTCCTCTATATACTAAAGAATTCTTGAAACTCTGCACACGTTTGACATTTAAAATGACATTGCGATCTGTAGCAAGGAATGAATGCAATAATTTAATTCTTGCAAACACTCCAAAATAGACTGTGAAGAGAACACGATAGACATTCCACTTAAATCAAAACTGCCAGCAGATTCCAGTGACATGCCCGAGGCTTCGTTCTTGTATATTTAGCATACCTCATATGTGAGGGTGATCCCAATGCCTTTGTGTGATTTACGTTTATTTATCGTCGCTACCGGTTGCCCATATGAGCGACGCCTCCTGAAGAGATTAGTCATTTTAGATATGTGGAGGATAGTGCAATGATACAGACAGAGACCCATTCCAGAGTCTCCTCTGGTTCTTTTACATATGTATTCAATGATACTCGTAGATTTAGCGCAGTTGTTAGCGCGCTCGTTCCTCACCAATGCAACCCGGGTTCGAAACTCGGACCGGGAAGTATGTGAGATGGTACAGTTGTCGCCAGATCGGACAGGTGGGTTTTCTCCGAGTACTCCGGTTTCCTCCCACACGAATAACCACATATACGCTTTCATCTGCGCCAACGAGAGTGATTAATATAAGTTGTTAGAACTTGCTTCGTTACACTCGTAAATATCCATATATGTTTGATATGCTTCAATGTTATATAACGTATTGGTTTGGACTCGGCATTCCACAACATCTTGTTTGCATTTTCCTTAAGTTAAATACTGTCGTTACGTCATACCTTTGTACTTGCAGTCCACTATTATTAATATTGGACTGGTATCAAAAAACCAGACAGAGTATTATATTAAATTCTAAGCGTGAATGTACGAAATTAACAATTTTAATTTGTACAATTGTGTTATATAAGTGTGTGTTTAAAGTATGATATAAGCCTCAAACGGATTCAATATGTAAAATATTGGTATTGTCTAAGGCGCTACGCGCCTCACACAGTCCAATAGTTTACATATTGGATTGTGTTCGGCTTAAATCCTATATACTTAAAGGTTACTAGTGTGTTTTGGATTCCTGTTATATATTAATAATTGTTTTGGTGATAGCCGATTGTGTTGCATATTGAAGAGGCAAACAACACTGGTGCTTAAACCCAGTATAAAATGCACGAGGTAAATAATATTATTCTGAACACAGGTAAGCTTATATGATATACTTGTACATGTGCATACGTGTATACATTGATATTAAAATACCTGGCTATTAAATTGATAATAAAATACCAATAAAATACATTTCTATAAAATTGATAATAAAATACCGGTCTATAAAATTGATAATAAAATACAGTTCTATAGCATTTATAATAAAATACAGTTCTATAAAATGTATAATAAAATACAGTTCTATAAAATTTATAACAAAATACCGTACTATGACATTGATAGTAAAATACCGCTCTATAAGATTGAGAAAAAAGGTCCCAACATAGGGTTCAATATACTTTGGTCAATTAATTCTGACGTCAAAAGTGACCTTCACACATCACACAGCGGACGTCAAACTTCCGGTTCTTGTAACTTAACAACTAATGAAGAAAAATGATTACAATTATCACACAGCGTAAGCAGCGAATTATGCCATTGCGACATCATTAAATTATCATGATATGAACGCATACTCATTTCCACGACCATTTTCTCTGTCAATGTCATACTGGTATGCACACACCCGTGATCGTTTACGCTTATACATACAATGCACATATATAACTTGTTTTGTTTTGGCGTGTTTTTTTTTTGGGGGGGGGGGGGCATAATGTGCTGCTTGCACTATCGGTTGAGTGTCAGTTTCATGTTTTAGCTGGTTGTGTGTTCATGTTGGGACTTCTTTTCGGATTCATCCGCGATTGTCCTATGGTGTTGGCGTTATGAGTACCTACCTCATTATATTAAAAATATTCCAACTCACTCAATATATTTAAAACTCGATATTTAAGATGGAATAAGCCAACAGAAACAAACATAGAAATCGGGTGTATTATGGTTCAATAGCATTCCGTTACGTGGTGGCACCGGTAGCCTGATGCAACTGTCACGTGACTGATCCAGCAGACGAATATAAACAAACAAATCATTGGAAGAATATTTCCACCGTAACTGATACGGTACACGAGCAATAAGAGCCATCGGTGAGTTACTGCCCCTGAATACTCCATAAAAGTAGATAGGTCATATTAAGTGTTTTCCTCTGTTTTTAGCACTGTTTCCTTTGCACAACATGTTAGCAATGTTATCCCACTATCGCTTCTTGTGAGTATTAAAGTACTATATATTTTATTCTTTATTTCAGTCTCATCAATGTACAGCATATAACACACATAGAATATAGTTTACATATTAAAAAGTACATTGCCACTCAATTCAGAGTTACAAGAGACTATGCATATATACATCATTCATCTATAACATATTGCACTACTATAGTATATACATGTACATGTGATAACTACATGTGTGAGATAAAGCTGAAAAGCAGTCGCTATTTGAAATTTAAAATCTTGTTAAGATGTAATGGAATGAAAAATACTGAACGCAAAATAAGCACTACTGCGCAAACTAAAAAATGATTTAAAAGATCAAATACCAATTCCAATCAGATTGGGATTAGCCTAATTAGCAAATGCTTTTCAGTTGTAATAAAATATGAAGACGACATATAAAACACTCAATATACATTATTTACAGAGATAAGAGGTACGTCGTTGTAAAATACTAAAACAGGTTTTGGCAGCTAATCTAATAATGGGTGCATTTGTGAATATGAACTATATCTCGACAGAGCTCCTACAGTATATACAATGGGTACTTATTTGTAAAATAATGTTATCACTTAATAAAATCACATTTATCATACAGAAACACCTGGTTATGATACAACGGTAAAAACAAAGGATTCTAACTAAAAGGACCTATTCTATTTTGGAATAAATCAGACTTTATCTGCCAAGGGAGGTAATAGAAAATTACAGATGTCTCTCATTCACTAACCCGACAAATAGTTTCTATACCATTTCTGATTAAAACTAATCAGTGTTTTTATTCAATGATGTACTATATCAAAATAAGATATTGAACATGTTATGGTGGATACATAAAAAAGAACACGTACGCCGTGCATAGGTGCCCTGAGTATTGAGTTTCCCATATAAACGGGTGCCGACCCGACACCGTTGCAATAGCTGTATTGAGCAGCAATGTCCCGTGATGAAGCTAAAACTGTCAACAAGAGTTTGTTTTTTGAAAGTTGTTTTCACGACGTAATAAAATAATTAATATACGGCAAGTGCAATTAACAGAACATACTTGAATTTACGCCGACCATAGGTTCTACCACTCTATACATACATATTGTAATTTGTGTATATTACATTTTGTTTCTCATGCCATGTATACTATTATGTATGCATATTGCATTGCCAAAGGCAAGGTTATTGCCAATGTTGCAATAACTCACAGTGTAGAGTACATAATCAAGACCATGGCTTACCAGACATTAGTGAGACCCCAGCTTGAATATGGCTCCGAGATCTGGTCGCCCCATATCCAAACATTGATATACCAAATTGAAGGTGTCCAGCAAAGAGCAGCCCGTTGGATAAAGGCTGACTTCTATCGTACCTCTAGTGTTACAGACATGCTACATTCCCTAAATCTACGCAGACTAGACCAACGGCGTGTTGACAATAGGTTATCCCTTATGTATAAAATTCATAATGATCTTGTTGCTATTCCCATTGAAAACTACCTAGTTCCCCTCTCCCGTCCTACTCGCCATTGCCATTCCTTAAGCTATAGGTTAATTACAGCAACTACAGACTACAACAAGTTCTCCTTCTTTCCAAGAACAATCTATCATTGGAACCACCTCCCTCCTGACATTGTCCATCTCCCTACCATAGAGCAATTCAATATGGCAGTTTGCCATATTGAACATGCCTGTCCCTAGTTGTTCTGCGTAGCTGCTTTTAAACTTTTACCACAACTTATTTTCATACCTTTTAAATTATACTTTTAACTACTCATACTTTTAACTTCTTAGCGGTCTTTGACGCGCAACATGTCTACGTCCCCGCGAGGGGTTCGACATTAAAGGAAGATAGATAGATAGATAATAGGTGAGCTTCCACGTATTGCTGAATACTGTACTTATAACGTGTAGTGTTTCTTTAATTAATACATTATCTATGTCATTGTATATATGTTGAGGGCTTTATTTGTATTGCCCATGTGTTATGTAAACTCCCTCGTAAAATAAAGTCTTTATTATTATTATGCACCAAACTCCGTAAGAAACTGCCACTGACTGTTTCCTATAAATAGACACGTCATGTGATCAGCGTAGTGTAAAAGCTAACAGTAAGACGATTAACCCAAAATGAAAGCAAAAACAAAACACATTTATCAAATTATTTGTGTCATCCATTGCGATTGTTCTATCACACTTTTACATGACAACTGTCAGTGATTTACTACTACGTGCGGGTCAACGAAGCAATGCACGATCCATTAAGGGTGTTAAAGTAAAAAAATATATCAGTTGTGTTGCCTCGCGCATTAGTCAGGATATAATCCAACATGCTGTTATCCCCTTGTTCTAGCTATACAAATGTTACAGTTATGGTGAATTAAAGACGGATCTGTAGACCAGTGGTAACACGCTGGACTGGTAATCCAGGGATCGCAGGTTCGATCCCCTGTCTGACCCTTATAATATTAACAGTCTTTCAGATGGGACGTTAAATCGAGGTCTCGTGTCGGTGCTTTACACCGTGCACGTAAAAGAACGAGAGGAGATTCTGGAATAGGTCGTTGTCTGTATCATTGCACTATCATCCAACAAATCTAAAATGGGCAACCGGTAGCGATGATAAATAAACGTAAAACACACACACAACATAGCAAAGCGCACGGTGCAAACTACCCCGTCGCCAATTGCATACACATCAATAGGTCTGGTTCGTTTTACGTGCCATAGGTACCTCTCATCGATGCATGGCTTCTTTGTTTATTGTCCCTGTAAAGCCTGACTGTTTATAGTCCATCCCATCTGAAAAACAGATAAAGCTTGTCTGTTTATAGTCCATCCCATCTGAAAGACAGGTAAAGCCTGTCTGTTTATAGTCCATCCCATCTGAAAGACAGATAACGCCTGTCTGTTTATAGTCCATCCCATCTGAAAGACAGATAACGCCTGTCTGTTTATAGTCCATCCCATCTGAAAGACAGATAACGCCTGTCTGTTTATAGTCCATCCCATCTGAAAGACAGATAGAGCCTGTCTGTTTATAGTCCATCCCATCTGAAAGACAGAAAACGCCTGTCTGTTTATAGTCCATCCCATCTGAGACAGATAACGCCTGTCTGTTTATAGTCCATCCCATCTGAAAAACAGATAACGCCTGTCTGTTTATAGTCCATCCCATCTAAAAGACAGATAGAGCCTGTCTGTTTATAGTCCACCCCATTTGAAAGTCAGATGGCTGTCCGTTTAGCGCAGTGGTTAGCGCGCTCGCTTCTCACCAATGCAACACGGGTTCGATCCTCCGACCGGGAAGTATGTGAGATGGCACGGTGGTTGCCAGATCGGACAGGTGGGTTTTCTCCGTGTACTCCGGTTTCCTCCCACACGAATGACCACATTTACGCTTTCATCCGCGCCAACGAGAGTGATTAATATAAGTTGCTAGAACTTGCTTCCCAATCGTTGTATAATAAATAAAGATTTAACTAAAGACAGATAAAGCCTGTATGTAACCTTGTACTATTTTCCATGTTTTATTTCGGTTACATAACTGGTTCAAGAGCGAAAATCGTGGGCGACGATGTCATTAATTACGCGCACACACATCAGTTTAATTGGATAGTGGCGTAAACATATTTACCAAAACTGGAATACCAACCTACTACTTATATTAGAAACAGCTTTAGATGTCTGTTAAAGAATTAAAGCATTCATAGCTGCTGTAGATTATTAAGTACAAACATTATCAAATAAGGCACAGAATCACTTAAAATGCATAAAACGTATGGTTAATTTCTTCTCAAATCGGTTCTAAGGAATCGTGGGTATAATTGGCAAATACAGCAAAATAGCTTCCGTGCAGCCTTAGAATGTCTCTCTTGGTAGAAGTTATTTTCCTAAAATTGAAATATAAAACTCTATCCCATATCCAAATTGAATTGCAACTTTCATCAACAACATTTTCAATACTACTGATTAGATAAGATAAATTTTATTTTGAGTCGGCAAGATAGCAACAGTACAACACAAGCTCTGAGAGAGCTTTTGAACCGACTATATAACATAAAATAATGGTAACAGCTATACAATTAGAATCCCTGATAATAGTATGCATATTTATTATTAATTTGTTTCTAAGATAAATACTGAAACATGTTAAATACAAATAAAAAGCTATGTAGGTAAGACACATGTGCTTGTTAGCCATAAAGAATATTAACTTAGTAAATCACTGACTTAATTGGTAAAACTAATATAAGTACACATGGATTTATATAACATATTTTACAGGAGCATCAATTGTTTTTAAAAAATATATAATATTCATCATTATAAACGATATTTGCAGTTTCATTGGAATATGAACATCATTTACGTCATTTGTAAAGATGTGATGCTTCTGCAGAGAATCATCCACACATGGAAGATCAATCTACAAATAGTAATTCCATTGAATGAAAGCTGTACTGATTTAGACAGAGTCAAAAATCTGGCTTCAATTCGGAATAAGGTACTACTAATCATTCGCTCGTTAGTATAGACTCTTAGTGTACATGCAAGCAGTGCCGTAGCTAGTGTTGTTATCGTTGTTTCCTTTGCACAACATGCTAGAATGTTATCCCACTATCGCTTCTTATTACTATTAAAGTACTATATCTCAACAGAGCACCTACAGTATATACAATTGATACTTATTTGTAAAATAATGTATCACTTAATTAACACGTTTTTGATAAAATCACATTTATCATACCGCAACATCTGGTTAGGGCACACCAATAAAAACAAAGGATTCTAACTAAAAGGACCTATTCTATTTTGGAATAAATCAGACTTTATCTGCCAAGGGAGGTAATAGAAAATTACAAGTTGAAGATAACCGAGGCGAACTGTGTAGGTTGGTCCGGGTCATGTCGATGCGTTTTAGTGCATTCAAGTTTAAACTTATATTATTTTACAACGATTGCAAAGCAATTTCTAACAACTTATATTAATCACTCTCGTTGGCGCGGATGAAAGCATATATTTGGTCATTCGTGTGGGAGGAAACCGGAGTACCCGGAGAAAACCCACCTGTCCGATCTGGCGACAACCGTACCATCTCACATGCTTCCCGGTCAGAGGATCGAACCTGAGTTGCAATGGTGATAAGCGAGCGCGGTAACTACTGCGTAATCGGACAGCGTATAATGACCCAGTTGCAAGAATTAATGACTGTTTAGATAACACGACTGGGCTAAATATGTAAATCATTGACTTGAAGTGCGCCAACGATTAAAGGGGCGTCCTCAAGCAGTATTCAATATTTCTGAGATTCTTGAAGTGATTCATGTTCTGTAGTAAATATTCTTAGAGGGTAATGGAGTTTATTTGTCATTAATATCATTTATCCCTTTAAGTAATACAGAGTTATACATACTAATATTTATGGATATTGCTTATTTGTTGAAAATGCAACTTCTTGCACTGCTTTGTCAAAGGAATGTTCCTCCCTTTCTATAGATCGCTGTTTTTATGTGATATTCAGTGTGGCAAATAGTGCATAATTGCGAAATAAATGAGCTACTTTAATTCAACTATTTGTTGTGTCTTAAATACTACCCCTCACTTTGTAGAGTCTTTATTAGGCAGCCTAAATATTTGTCTATGTGTGTTGCGTGTGGGTGTTTTACGTTTATTTATCGTCGCTACCGGTTGCCCATATGAGCGACGCCTCCTGAAGAGATTAGTCATTTTAGAGTGTTGGAGGATAGTGCATTGATACAGAGAGAGGCCCATTCCAGAGTTTCCTCTGGTTCTTTTACGTGCACGGAGTAAAGCACCGACACGAGACCTCGGTTTAGCTTCCCATCTGAAAGACTGTTAATTTTAGTAGGGTCAGATGGGGGATCTAACCTGCGTTCCCTGGATTACCAGTCCAGCGTGTTACCACTGAACTACAGATCCGTGTGTTGCGTACTCCTGTAATGCAGTTATATAATACACACGAGCCTGCTGATTAGCAATAAGGAAGTGCACGTAGAACATGCTACGACATGAGAGTTAGTTTATGTCTCTCTTTGATTAATGGTGCACTGTGATAACATGCGCCATTAGTTTTGATGTCCGCTTCAGTATGAGATTGTCTGCGTGTGTGTTGAAGTAATTAACAGTATATGCTGTCCACACAAACCTGCAGAACAGTTACTAAACTAGAAGCAAGTCACACGTATATATTTACTATACACAATCTATTTACTTGTGGAAGTCGTGATAGCGCCGTGGATGCGTGTTCGCTTCAGGTGCGAACGGTCCGGAGTTCGAGCCCCGCTGGAGCCGTTACGATTGTGCCCTTAGGCAAGGCATTTAAGTTCCACATTGCCACGTCTCTCTCTCTCGTGGCGATGGATTGCATCAGGAATGAGGTATCGAGAGTGATTAATATCAGTTGTAAGAACTGGTTTCACAATCGGGCTAAAATAAATTTGTATAAACTATATATTTACTTGTAGCTCTAGAACTCATTTATGACCAACACTCCTTTGCTACCAATACTTCTTGTCTTACCATTAACGTTATGTACCAACTTGAATTCAAATAGAAATATGCATATTTTAAAGTTTAATATGCAAATAATAATGTCTCTCAACAAATCAGAATCCTTCCATATGTTATTACACGTGTGTGTATATAAGAAATTATGTCACGGCTGTTTTACAATGGACGCAATCACAAAGTTATGTGATAAATGGATATTTGTAAAGGCATTTTAATCATGGCTGAATGAGTTAAGTGCGTGGCTGCTTTCGTCACAATATATCCAATTCGAACGAAGAGATTTCAGTCATAGTTCTATACAAAGCATACTATTCAGTTGCTGTTTAAACGAATTTAGAGGCGGCGAGTTGAATAAAATTCTGTGAGAGAGTCTGTGAGACTGCCATAAGGAATATTAATGTTCATACATTGTTGAGTTTCAAAGAACATGGCTACGTTATACCAATAGCCCTTAGGCGACAACTCTAATTGAATCAACGCTACTCTTAAAATTGAAACGAACACGGTATTGCTAAGAGCATTGCATTCAATTTTGTTAAGGAAGACTTATCACATAGGTAGATATAAAATATTATGTAATCCTGTTTACAGGAGTGGCAACCAATACTTAATAGCGAGTGCCGGGTGCAGATGTGGATGTAATTTGTATGTGCTAGACAATGCTATATTGACTTCATGTAAATAAAGTTGTATATTGGTTTAAACAGTATTTATTCCAATAAATTTACATGTATAACACAAAAAATGTTACAAATGACAACAATTGTGAATGGTTTGGATTGGAAAACAAGTATTCAGAACACTTCTATTAATTCCTCTCCAACGTTGTATATTGAAAGCTATTAGGCGGCCATTTTGGACGCCATCTTGGTTTGTTTACCCATTCTGTGTGTCACATGCCCAACATAAAGTAATTAACTTAATATATATATATATATATAGTCAATAAACTGTACAAACTAGCTATACTTCTACAGCTAAAATGCATATTAAATTACCCCACCCACGTATACAAGCTTATAATATGCATCTGACTTTCACCAAGAAGCCATTATTTTATATCGGTAACTTTGCATCATTTTCTTAAATGGTACAATAATCTCTTTGCAAAATGGCATGAGATCCATCTGACAATGTATATTCTTACACATGAATACAAACAATGAAATAAAATCACAAAATGTAAAAACAGATCAGTCTGTATATCGGACTTAAAACACACACTTATATAACAAGATCCTACTAACTAAAATTGTTAATTTCGTACATTCACGAGTATTAAATATAATACCCTGGTCTTTTGACAGCAGTCCAATATTAATCATTTTAGTACAAAGGCATCACGTCTCGACAGTGTTTTAAGTCAAGCAATATGTCAGCACTGTCCTGTAAGAATCAAGCGGAATAATTATTACAGAAACTGGTCTTTTTCAGAAACTCTTTACCATCCTTGACTCTTTTCCACCCGTGATTTTCTTTCCTATTATAATAATTGTTTGTTTTCGTCTACGTCTTCTCTTATCATCCACGTGAAGTATATTGAAATGTACAATGAGCAGTTTCGATCCCCCGGCTGACGCTAATCAAATTAACAGTCTTTCAGATGGGACTTTAAACCGAGGTCTCGTGTCGGTGCTGTACACCGTGCACGTAAACGAACCAGATGAGACTCTGGAATGGGTCTCTGTCTGTATCATTGCACTATCCTCCACATATCTAAAATAACTAATCTCTTCAGGAGGCGTCGCTCATATGGGCAACCGGTAGCGACGATAAATAAACGTAAAACACACGCATATATACGCCTCAAACGGACCCAATAAGTAAAATATTGGACTGTAAGAGGATAGTTTTCGGCTTATATCATATACATATTTGCTATTCGATAAAGAAGATTTACATACATTCCATGACTAATGTACACAACATTACGATTAATTAAGGTCAACTAAATTTTAAATGCGAACTTATTCACGTGTGTATTGAATGGTTGTATACATGGGGTTTAACAACATCAATGTGAGGGACAGGGGGTCTCAACATGGGACATTAAAACACGCCTTCCAGCTCATGCCACTAAAATGCGCAATTGAAAAACATAAACAAAAATAATATAAAGACATTGTGTTTCGCCGGTATCATGCCACTAAGATACGCAATTGGAAAACATAAAACATGAAGACAATTAAAGGTATCATGCCACTAAGATGCGCAATTAGAAAACATAAAATAAAGACAATTAAAGGTCTCATGCCACTAAGATGCGCAATTGGAAAACATAAAATAAAGACAATTAAAGGTCTCATGCCACTAAGATTCGCAATTGGAAAACATAAAATAAAAAGACAATTAAAGGTATCATGCCACTAAGATACGCAATTGGAAAACATAAAATAAAAAGACAATTAAAGGTATCATGCCACTAAGATTCGCAATTGGAAAACATAAAATAAAGACAATTAAATCTGAAATCGTGTATTGTCACTGCTAGCGCAGACAAGTTGTGCTTTCCAATGTAAGATTGGAATTTATCTCCTCGAGTGAGATCTGAAATAGTGTATTGTCACTCCTGGCGCAGACAATTTGTGCTTTCCAGTGCAAGATTAGAATTTATCTTTGATAATATTGTATTGCTCTATATACATGTATGTAACAATAACAATCGTATATTAACCGATACATAATTAGCAAATGGGTTGGGCCACAAGTTCTGACAACATTAGTGATTGGCCCTCCTCCATAGAAAGGATGTGTACACTACAGAATGAAAGAGGCGTTATTACGCAATCAAAAGCTTAAACATGTACACATGTTATATAGTATGATTATATGTAGTATTAGTCTTTGACTTTTCCAAAGAAAGGTAGTAGTCTGCATGATCCACTGTCCAGTTTCCAAAGATGTGCACCCCGAGACAAAGGCTCAAGCAAAAGTGATAACGAGAAAGGATTATGGTTTAGTGAGTTGCAAAATCTATTACCGTAAGCGTGAAAGTGATATAAAGTACTCATTTAAATCGATTTGAATGTGTCTGATCTCGTGAGCTCCGGGTAGCTACGAGTGAAAATACATTGCTTGGGAGCTGAAGAGATGAGATAAACTCCGATCTTACAAGGAAAACTATTATATATAACTAAATGTAATAGAAGGATGATTGAATTTGTGATCAAATTGGCACCATTTCTTGGAACAAACCTTGCTATCTATATCCATCCGCGACTCCTATGGGAACCAATTAATGTTGCAGAATTTCAACTACGTAAATAGATCGATTTGATGAACTCTGCATACACCCTAAGCCTGTATTTATATGCACACATCCGTGAAAGCTTGGAACTAGTTCCCTGAGAAACATTAGTCAGTTACTGCCCCTAAATACTCCTAAAAGTATAGTGGTCCTCTTAATTGGTTTCCTCTGTTTTTATCGTTAGTTTATACAAATTTATTTTAGCTAGATTGCGAAACAAGTTCTTACAAGTTTTTATCGTTGTTTCCTTTGCACCACATGTTTTCCATTTTTATCCATATTCTCGTCTTATGATTATGAAATTATTAAATCTCGACATATATCCTTTAGCATATCCAATGGATACCTTACTGTAAAACTTGGTTCAATTAATTAACACGATTTTGATAAAATTACACGTATCCTAACGCAACATCTGTTTAGACGACAACAGTAAAAACAAAGGATTCCGACTAAAAGGACTATACATTTCGGGATAAATCTGACTTTATCCATCAAGGGAAGTAATAGAAAAACCAGTAATGTCTCTCATTGTATTAACTATAAGAGGAATAGATAACAGTAATTCTTACCACATGTATGTATGTTCCATTAATGTCAAACCCCTTGCGGGGACCTAGACATGTTTTCCTGGGCAGGCTTAGCCGACCATAGCGGTTAACCAGTACTAAGCAGTTTGTGTGAGGTGCCTTGCTCAATGACACTACATACGTGGCCTGACCGAGTATCGAACCCGGGACCGTTCGATTCAAAATCCGACGCTCTACCATTGGACAACGGACGCCACATAAATTCCAATTCTTCCAGAAAATACAATTATCGTCTTACTATAATTATTCTTAGACTTGTTTATTTGACACATATAAATTAGTCCTTTTAATCAACGCATTGCTGTTGTAAAATCAAATTACTTCCATATACAACTGGATAACTCGGTGCACTCCATGTTGGCTGGGGGTTATTGCATTTTGCCATCCTGTTCAAATCTTACATGCACATATGTCTCATGCAATATGTGGCGTGATAATAGATCCCCCACCTTTGATTATGTACATATGTTTAAAAGTATTACTTGCCTAATACATATTAATACATATAAAACTTATGTATTTGATAGTCCGTCATTTGTAAAATAAATGGCCTATTTCAAATTCAAATACATCTTGTGTTGTTTCATTAGTTCAGCAAATCGAACTGAGCTAACAATAGGAGTGCAAATGTGGATAACGTTTCTGGGAAACAGATTAGCATAAAGTTGGTGGAGTGAGTTAATATGCCATAAATATGTATTTTATAGATAATATTCTGTCAGTGTTAATAAAATGTAGGAAACTATGGTTACTAAATAGTGGTTACTGTTTACAATGGTAAGCACTCATAACGACTTGCTCTATATCTGGCATACCCTCATAGCGACTTGCTCTATATTTGGCATACACTCATAGCGACTTGCTCTATATTTGGCAAACACTCATAGCGACTTGCTCTATAGTTGTCAAACACTCATAGCGACTTGCTCTATAGTTGGCAAACACTCATAGCGACTTGCTCTATAGTTGGCATACGCTCATAGCGACTTGCTCTATAGTTGGCAAACACTCATAGCGACTTGCTCTATAGTTGGCAAACACTCATAGCGACGTGCTCTATAGTTGGAAAACACTCATAGCGACTTGCTCTATAGTTGGCATACGCTCATAGCGACTTGCTCTATAGTTGGCAAACACTCATAGCGACTTGCTCTATAGTTGGAAAACACTCATAGCGACTTGCTCTATAGTTGGCAAACACTCATAGCGACTTGCTCTATAGTTGGCAAACACTCATAGCGACTTGCTCTATAGTTGGCAAACACTCATAGCGACTTGCTCTATAGTTGGCAAACACTCATAGCGACTTGCTCTATAGTTGGCAAACACTCATAGCGACTTGCTCTATAGTTGGCATACGCTCATAGCGACTTGCTCTATAGTTGGCAAACACTCATAGTGACTTGCTCTATATGTGACATATCCTCATAGTGACTTGCTCTATTGTTGGCATACCCTCATAGTGACTTGCTCTATAGTTGGTAAACACTCATAGCGACTTGCTCTATAGTTGGCATACACTCATAGCGACGTGCTCTATAGTTGGCATACGCGTGTAGTATTGGGTTACATAATTGTACAATCATACAGGCATTTTCTGAGAATACAAAATATAACACACTGAGAGGAAAGATCATTAGAATGCATACAGTTTGACGCCGCAAGATATATGGTTACAACTGTTAATATCACGAAGAAGTGAACACTAATTGGGGGCGTACTTAGCGATGACAAATGGATCAACACCGGCATTATGTATCTCTCTGCAGCATCCTGGTGTTTGTGGTACTACTACACATAATTGCATCAACTTGACGCTTCCGATGTGCAATGAACGCGTTGTTAGCATCGTAAGCACGCACTGACTGGTCTGTGTCAACTAATACCGTATGTAAGTCTTACCGACCGGTCTGTGTCAACTAATACCGTATGTACGTCTTACTGACAGGTATGTGTCAACTAATACCGTATGTACGTCTTACTGACCGGTTTGTATCAATTAATACCGTATGTACGTCTTACTGACCGGTCGTTGTCAACTAATACCGTGTGTACGTCTTACTGACAGGTATGTGTCAACTAATACCGTATGTACGTCTTACTGACCGGTTTGTATCAATTAATACCGTATGTACGTCTTACTGACCGGTCGTTGTCAACTAATACCGTATGTACGTCTTACTGACAGGTATGTGTCAACTAATACCGTATGTACGTCTTACTGACCGGTTTGTATCAATTAATACCGTATGTACGTCTTACTGACCGGTTTGTATCAATTAATACCGTATGTACGTCTTACTGACCAGTCTGTGTCAACTAATACCGTATGTACGTCTTACTGACAGGTATGTGTCAACTAATACCGTATGTACGTCTTACTGACCGGTTTGTATCAATTAATACCGTATGTACGTCTTACTGACCGGTCAATATCAATTAATACCGTATGTACGTCTTACTGACCGGTCTGTATCAACTAATACCGTATGTACGTCTTACTGACCGGTCTGTGTCAACAAATACCGTGTGTACGTCTTACTGACCGGTCTGTGTCAACTAATACCGTATGCAAGTCTTACTGACCGGTCTGTGTCAACTAATACCGCATGTATGTCTTACTGACATGTATGTGTCAACTAATACCGTATGTAGGTTTTACTGACCGGTCTGTGTCAACTAATACCGTATGTATGTCTTACTGACCGGTCTGTGTCAACTAATACCGTATGTATGTCTTACTGACCGGTCTGTGTCAGATAATACCGTATGTACGTTGTCGCAAACCTCTCTTTCTTCTTATATTATTGTTCGATATAAATGCTCTAACCAGGGTCTATCCTATCGTAGACTCGCTGGCGTTGTCTAGGGGGTTTCTCTACGGTCGGTCCTTCAATAATGCTCTAACCAGGGTCTGTCCTATCGTAGACTCGCTGGAGTTGTCTAGGGGGTTTCTCTACGGTCCTTCAATAATGCTCTAACCAGGGTCTATCCTATCGTAGACAACACAGTCTCTCATTTTCCTTTTCATAATATAATTTATAACAATCGCCTTTAATTTATATCTATACATGTATCATATCTTCGTGATATCTCGTATCTTATTGTTCGCCTCACTATTTCAATGTGTTCATTATAGTCCTATGACTATATTAATTTCCTTCCTTTATCAAACTATTCCAATAGATATATTAGCCAAAACAATCGTTTCTTACAAGGACTAATTATCTTCCGTTCACGTATTTAATACGACTTTAATATTTAAGAGTTAATACTTCTTTAAATATTAATTTTTCTAACTATCATAAAAACAGTTTATATCTTAACAGTGAGTTACATCAATTCCTTAATGCCTCCATGGCTGGATAAAAATGCACTAATTTCTTCATCATTTCTTAAATAGCAGAATTAACATCTATAACAGACATAACGGCGCCAAACATCTGTGATGTTATACAATATTATTACATGTTTCTCTGTCATCAATAAAGCGGCGATTATCTTACATAACTGACCCACCTGCACTCGGTAGTGTCAAAATATATTGTTCCCGCGCAAACAGAGAATTGATAATTTAGGCGCGAAAATAATAGCAGACGATTATACATATTACATAAAAATCATAATATTACATGGTTAACAATGTGTCATATATATAAATAAATAAATGTATTTATATAATACATTTCTATTTATATATGACAATACTTTATTCGTGCAAATATATGTTTGTTTTTTCTATCTTTTGCACAACGTCTTACTGACCGGTCTGTATCAACTAATACCGTATGCACGTCTTACTGACAGGTCTGTGTCAACTAATACCGTATGTACGTCTTACTGACCGGTCTGTATCAACTAATACCGTATGTACGTCTTACTGACCGGTCGTTGTCAACTAATATCGTGTGTACGTCTTACTGACTGGTCTGTGTCAACTAATACCGTGTGTACGTCTTACTGACCGGTCTTTGTCAACTAATACCGTGTGTACGTCTTACTGACCGGTCTGTGTCAACTAATACCGTATATACGTCTTACTGACCGGTCTGTATCGGCTAGCACCGTATAATTATACGTCTTACTGACTGGTCTGTATCAACTAATACCGTAGTTACGTCTTACTGACCGGTCTGTGTCGGCTAGCACCGTATAATTATACGTCATACTGACTGGTCTGTGTCGGCTAGCACCGTATATATGTCTCTTCGTGGCCGGTCTGTGCTAAATATTCTAAAAATGACGGATCTCTTCATGATACGACGCTCATATGACCAACCGTAAACATTTACATATTTTCGAAATAAACTGTATCTGTTTTTGCTCATTTTCCTGTTTGACAGCTCTAGCATGTACCATATAAACCAACCACCTGTTACTGATAGGGATTATGTAACTTGGAAACAAATTCGAAAACAGATGGGATGCGAAAACAGGGCGATTTGCGATACTAGGCACAGCTTATATTGCACTGTAGAACAGGACGTAATTCATGCTAAATTTGATTTAAATGACAAAGAGTGTGTGTGTGTTACGTTTATTTATCGTCGTTACATGTTGCCCATGCTGAAGAGAATAGTCAGTTTAGATGTATGGAGGATAGTGCAATGCTACAGGCAGAGTCCTATTCCAGAGTCTCATATGGTTGTTTTACGCGTACGTTGCAAAGCACTGACATGAGACCTCGGTTTACAGTCCTCCATCTGAAAGACTTGGAAAGTAACGGTATTGCTTATTTACATAGTCGGTATCTGGAGCGTGAAACCTCGCGTGCTTTCTTGAGACTTGCTATTCCCAAACATTTGCAAGCGGGGATACCAAATATAATGTACGTGCTATCTATATATACAGTCAAACCTGTCTTAAGAAGCCAGTCAAGGGAATCACAGAAAGTGGCTGCTTAGCACAGATGGCTGCTTAATAGAGGGCAAATGTATAACAAAGTAACATATTGGGAATCTGGAAACTGGTTGCTTAATACAGGTTGGCTGCTTAATAGAGGGCAAATGTATAACAAAGTAACATATTGGGAATCTGGAAACTGGTTGCTGAATACAGGTTGGCTGCTTAATAGAGGGCAAATGTATAACAAAGTAACATATTGGGAATCTGGAAACTGGTTGCTTAATACAGGTTGGCTGCTTAATAGAGGTGGCCACTAACAGTTCACTTGTGGGAAGATGCAACGATATTAGACTACAATGTACAAAACATCATTAAAACGTGTGTTAAAAGGACACGTAATACTGTCATGACAATGAAGAGCTATCATCGCCATGGGCTCTATAATAAAGTAAAAAGATCCCCTAGAGTTATGTAGTAGAATAGTATGCATGTATATTTAATTATCACCAATTTGTCAAATCTGACATATACTTAGAGGCATGGTGGTATTACAGAAACACGCATGTTGCTGGATATATAGGGAGACTTGGAATTCACGTGGGAATGGAAATACAGTGAAACCTGTCAGTCTATATGAGAAGAGAATTTCTAAACGTCCACCTGATGTTGTATAACAGTTGAAGACACTCAACAAGTAAAGACCATAGTAGAATGCCGTCTGTTGAAAAGTCGTGCAACATGGAAACACGATGGAAATGATTTAGAATGATATTAAAATATGACATTGTATGATTCATTACAAAATGTACTTGAAATATCGAATTTAATTACAACGCTGAACATACCTGTCTGATAGAAGTGCCTGTATCAAGCATACCGACGGCTCGCCCGCTTTCCTCAATGGTCAT
Source organism: Archivesica marissinica (assembly GCA_014843695.1). Lineage (NCBI taxonomy): Eukaryota > Metazoa > Mollusca > Bivalvia > Venerida > Vesicomyidae > Archivesica > Archivesica marissinica. Next base: position 57,370,317 of record CM026401.1, read on the forward strand.
TCTCGCCATATGTTCTGTTTTTTCGGTTACGGGTCGCACATAGAATAAATTGCAATCAAATTGAGCACTCACCATGCCGTGCACGTGGTCCTCATGCCACAACTTAGGATTCGAACCTTACGTTCCGCTTGGTCAGCCATGACAATAAATTGGTGTTTTCTTAGTGTACATTTATAGAGTATGGTGGATAACAATAGACTACCAATATTTGAACTAATACACAGACCCGTTACCCTAAACTCACAATTTATTAGGTGGACGTTTAGAAATTCGGTTCAGTGTATATGAGAAGAGATCCACTGCCTTCTTAGAAATTAGATTGTTGCTTAGTTGGAGTAGCCTGGGTTCCAGTCTGTCGATTTTTCACGTTTTAACTTCTGGCAAAATGACGATATTATCAGAAACTCAATACGGCCCAATTAATGGTCTTGGTGTTAACATATATTTATTTGACTGACCAGGCAACATATATCGACGCCTGTTCCCAGGCTATAGTTGGAGATACATTTGTAAGTGTATGCCAGTTATTGAATATTGAAGCTAGTTCCTAGTGTGCTGGTTTGTATTAGTGACGGCTAACACAGGTTTAACTGTATACTCCGCTGACTGTGTTTAATAAAAAGTAAGGTAAAGTGTTTGTTTATTATAGTGTCACCTCTATTTAAAGGGCCAGCCATTTCTGACTTATGAGACACCTCTTTTTTATGAACATCATTACTTCCCGATTTCTATACGTTTATGCCAGGCGACAGGCTGGTAGGCAATCGGTAACCATTATTTAACTAGCTGGCGGCTCACCAACCGGCCATATCAGAACGTACCCCTGACAATGTTCGAACGATCGACCTCCCGCTTCGTAGGCGAACGCCTTAACCACTAGGCCACGGAGACGGTTGTATATGGTATATATAGTGATGAAGGCACGGGTGTCATGCTCACAGACGGATCTGTAGGAGACTCTGGAATGGGTCTCTGTCTGTATCATTGCACTATCCTCCAAAAATCTAAAATTACTAAGCTCTTCAGGAGGCGTCGCTCATATGGGCAACCGGTAGCGACGATAAATAAACGTAAAACACAAACAGGTGTCTTGCTAATGCAAGATTAGTTCACGGTAACGCTACTGATGGATTGAGGTGATATATTTAGGTAGCGGGTATGTCATTTATGACATGGTGGCATATGCATCAGCGTGAGTCGTGGAATAGTTAGTTGTTCAGTAAGATAATTAATTATGTTTATATGTCACCACTAAACAATACGTAACATCTAACCTAGGACGTATAGTTTCACCGAGTTTCGTATTTCTTTGTTTCCCCGTCATACTTGTGACTGAAACTGGAGAGAAAATATGTTTAATGATACAGCTGGGGACAGGCAATGTGGAGAAATATTAACAACACAAAATAATAACGATGTCATTCGTATGGTTCCTACATCCATTGGGAAATCATGTCTGTTTTTTCAATATATGCGACTGTTCGAGCCAAAGAACGAGAACAAAGTGATATATCGACAACCTGTCTAATAACAGTTGATGGGTATGCTTTAGGGTATTTGTGGTACAGTATGTATAACGTTGTTGCTGCCTGCCGTATGGAGGACACGGTATACGCATGTTATAGGCACACGATATGCGTGCGCCCTGCTGTGAGTACTTACGGTGTACGATAGATGACGGTGAGTACGGACGGTGTACGATAGATGACGGTGAGTACTTACAGTGTACGATAGATGACGGTGAGTACGGACGGTGTGCGATATATGACGGTGAGTACTTACGGTGTACGATAGATGACGGTGAGAACGGACGGTGTACGATATATGACGGTGAGTACGGACGGTGTACGATAGATGACGGTGAGAACGGACGGTTAGCGATAGATGACGGTGAGTACGGTCGGTGTGCGATAGATGACGGTGAGTACTTACGGTGTACGATAGATGACGGTGAGTACGGTCGGTGTGCGATATATGACGGTGAGTACGGTCGGTGTGCGATAGATGACGGTGAGTACTTACGGTGTACGATATATGACGGTGAGTACGGACGGTGTACGATAGATGACGGTGAGAACGGACGGTGTGCGATAGATGACGGTGAGTACGGTCGGTGTGCGATAGATGACGGTGAGTACTTACGGTGTACGATATATGACGGTGAGTACGGACAGTGTACGATAGATGACGGTGAGTACGGTCGGTGTGCGATAGATGACGGTGAGTACGGTCGGTATGCGATATATGACGGTGAGTACTTACTGTGTACGATAGATGACGGTGAGTACGGACGGTGTACGATAGATGACGGTGAGTACGGTCGGTGTGCGATATATGACGGTGAGTACGGTCGGTGTGCGATAGATGACGGTGAGAACGGACGGTGTACGATATATGACGGTGAGTACGGACGGTGTACGATAGATGACGGTGAAAACGGACAGTGTGCGATAGATGACGGTGAGTACGGTCGGTGTGCGATCGATAGATGACGGTGAGTACTACGGTGTACGATATATGACGGTGAGTACGGACGGTGTACGATAGATGACGGTGAGTACGGTCGGTGTGCGATAGATGACGGCGAGTACGGACGGTGTACGATAGAGACGGTGAGTACGGTCGGTGTGCGATAGATGACGGTGAGTACGGTCGGTGTGCGATAGATGACGGTGAGTACTTACGGTGTACGATAGATGACGGTGAGTACAGACGGTGTACAATAGATGACGGTGAGTACTTACGGTGTGCGATAGATGACGGTGAGTACTTACGGTGTGCGATAGATGACGGTGAGTACTTACGGTGTACGATAGATGACGGTGAGTACGGACGGTGTACGATAGATGACGGTGAGTACGGACGGTGTACGATAGATGACGGTGAGTACGGACGGTGTGCAATAGATGACGGTGAGTACGGTCGGTGTACGATAGATGACGGTAAGTACGGTCGGTGTGCGATAGATGACGGTGAGTACGGACGGTGTACGATAGATAACGGTGAGTACGGTCGGTGTACGATAGATGACGGCGAGTACGGTCGGTGTGTGATATACGATGCGATACGAAGCACGGTAAATGGTTGGATTTAGAAAACTAGTATATAGTGACTTTCCTTTCACTATTTAAATGGTGAGATACGACCCTCACGTTAGCTTATGCACATTGATTTGAGCTCGAATGTAAAACAAGTTTTTGCCAACATTTTCGTACTCATCATCAGTTACAAGTCTAAATTGTAATTTCCCAAGTGCTTGATTGTGTTTGAAAAACGTTCGGATAGGAACTGTAGCTGTAGTAGCGTATCGTGTTCGCTTCAGGTGCGAAAGGCCCGGAGTTCGAGACCCGCTGGAGCCGTTACGAGTATGCCCTTATGCATGGCTTGCATTTAAGGTCCACGTTGCCTCTTCGTTCCATCAGGGATGAGGTCGCGAGAGTGATTAATATAAGTTAATTGTAAGAACTTGTTTCACAATCGAGCTCAATATTATTGCATAGGTCTGTAGAACTAATGTACCGATATTAACTAAGACACGTTCCGTACATAAATACATTCCACTTGGGAGCTAGCTGTCTCACAACTAATCCCGGCATGCTATGTTTCTTAGAAATTGAAGTCAACATTCGAGAAATTAAACAAGATTGTATCGTGCATCCAATTATGATATCCAGTAAGGCGAATAACCTTAAGGTCGTTTGAATTTAATACAGTATTAACAGCAGGAGTAGGGAACCCTACGTTGACAATTTTAATCAGTAAATTTGCAGAATTTTCTTAAATGGTACACTAATTTCTTTGCAAAATGGCATAACATCCAATTGGCAGTGTATATTATTACACACGAATACAAAACGCCACAATGTATGCCACGCATCATAGATAGTGTAGTTCCACGCATCATAGATAGTGTAGTTTCACGCATCATATATAGTGTAGTTCCACGCATCATAGATAGTGTAGTTCCACGCATCATATATAGTGTAGTTCCACGCATCATAGATAGTGTAGTTCCACGCATCATATATAGTGTAGTTCCACGCATCATATATAGTGTAGTTCCACGCATCATATATAGTGTAGTTCCACGCATCATATATAGTGTAGTTCCACGCATCATATATAGTGTAGTTCCACGCATCATATATAGTGTAGTTCCACGCATCATATATAGTGTAGTTCCACGCATCATATATAGTGTAGTTCCACGCATCATAGATAGTGTAGTTCCACGCATCATATATAGTGTAGTTCCACGCATCATAGATAGTGTAGTTCCACGCATCATAGATAGTGTAGTTCCACGCATCATATATAGTGTAGTTCCACGCATCATATATAGTGTAGTTCCACGCATCATAGTGTGTCCACGCATCATAATAGTGTAGTTCAGCTCATAGTGTAGTTCCACGCATCATATATAGTGTAGTTCCACGCATCATAGATAGTGTAGTTCCACGCATCATATATATGTAGTTCCACGCATCATATATAGTGTAGTTCCACGCATCATATATAGTGTAGTTCCAAGCTCATATATAGTGTAGTCCCGCATCATATTGTGTAGTTCCACGCATCATATATAGTGTAGTTCCACGCATCATATATAGTGTAGTTCCACGCATCATATATAGTGTAGTTCCACGCATCATATATAGTGTAGTTCCACGCATCATATATAGTGTAGTTCCACGCATCATATATAGTGTAGTTCCACGCATCATAGTGTAGTTCCACGCATCATATATAGTGTAGTTCCACGCATCATATATAGTGTAGTTCCACGCATCATA
>CM026401.1:57376109-57464179 GCA_014843695.1 Archivesica marissinica
AATACATACATACATATACAATACATGCATACATATACAATACATGCATACATATACAATACATGCATACATATACAATACATGCATACATATACAATACATGCATACATATACAATACATGCATACATATACAATACATACATACATATACAATACATGCATACATATACAATACATACATACATATACAATACATGCATACATACATATACAATACATGCATACATATACAATACATACATACATATACAATACATGCATACATATACAATACATGCATACATATACAATACATGCATACAATACAATACATACATACACATACAATACATGCATACATATACAATACATGCATACACATACAATACATACTACATATACAATACATGCATACATATACAATATATACATACACATACAATACATGCATACATATACAATATATACATACATATACAATACATGCATACATATACAATATATACATACACATACAATACATGCATACATATACAATATATACATACACATACAATACATGCATACATATACAATATACATACACATACATACATGCATACATATACAATATATACATACACATACAATATATACAACACATACAATACATGCATACATATACAATACATGCATACATATACAATACATGCATACATATACAATACATGCATACATATACAATACATGCATACATATACAATATATACATACACATACAATACATACATACATATACAATATATACATACACATACAATACATGCATACATATACAATATATGCATACATATACAATACATGCATGCATATACAATACATGCATACATATACAATACATGCATGCATATACAATATATACATACACATACAATACATGCATACATATACAATATATAGATACATATACAATACATGCATACATATACAATATATAGATACATATACAATACATGCATACATATACAATACATGCATACACATACAATACATGTATACATATACAATATATACATACATATACAATACATGCATACATATACAATACATGCATACATATACAATATATAGATACACATACAATACATGCATACATATACAATATATACATACATATACAATACATGCATACATATACAATATATACATACATATACAATACATGCATACATATACAATATATACATACATATACAATACATACATACATACATATACAATACATACATACATATACAATACATGCATACATATACAATACATGCATACATATACAATACATGCATACATATACAATATATACATACATATACAATACATGCATACATATACAATATATACATACATATACAATACATGCATACATATACAATACATGCATACATATACAATACATGCATACATATACAATACATGCATACACATACAATACATGCATACATATACAATACATACATACATATACAATACATGCATACATATACAATACATACATACATATACAATATATACATACACATACAATACATGCATACATATACAATATATACATACACATACAATACATGCATACATATACAATACATGCATACATATACAATATATACATACATATACAATACATGCATACATATACAATATATACATACATATACAATACATGCATACATATACAATACATGCATACACATACAATACATGCATACATATACAATATATACATACATATACAATACATGCATACATATACAATACATGCATGCATATAAAATATATAGATACACATACAATACATGCATACATATACAATATATACATACATATACAATACATACATACATATACAATATATACATACATATACAATACATGCATACATATACAATACATGCATACATATACAATACATGCATACATATACAATACATGCATACATATACACTATATACATACACATACAATACATGCATACATATACAATACATGTATACATGTACAATATATATACATGTACAATATATACATACACATACAATACATGCATGCATATACAATATATACATACACATACAATACATACATACACATACAATACATGCATACATATACAATACATACATACATATACAATACATGCATACATATACAATACATACATACACATACAATACATGCATACATATACAATATATACATACATATACAATACATGCATACATATACAATATATACATACATATACAATACATGCATACATATACAATACATGCATACATATACAATATATACATACACATACAAGACATGCATACATATACAATATATACATACACATACAAGACATACATACATATGCAATATATACATACACATACAATATATACATACACATACAATATATGCATACATATACAATACAAGCATGCATATACAATACATGTATACATATACAATACATGCATGCATATACAATATATACATACACATACAATACATGCATGCAAATACAATATATAGATACATATACAATACATGCATACATATACAATATATGCATACATATACAATACATGCATACATATACAATACATGCATACATATACAATACATGCATACATATACAATACATGCATACATATACAATATATACATACATATACAATACATGCATACATATACAATATATACATACACATACAATACATGCATACATATACAATATATACATACATATACAATACATGCATACATATACAATACATACATACATATACAATACATGCATACATATACAATATACATACATATACAATACATGCATACATATACAATATATACATACATATACAATACATGCATACATATACAATACATGCATACATATACAATATATACATACACATACAATACATGCATACATATACAATACATGCATACATATACAATACATGCATACATATACAATATATACATACATATACAATACATGCATACATATACAATATATACATACACATACAATACATGCATACATATACAATATATACATACACATACAATACATGCATACATATACAATATATACATACACATACAATACATGCATACATATACAATATATACATACACATACAATACATGCATACATATACAATATATACATACACATACAATACATGCATACATATACAATATATACATACACATACAATACATGCATACATATACAATATATACATACACATACAATACATGCATACATATACAATATATACATACACATACAATACATGCATACATATACAATATATACATACACATACAATACATGCATGCATATACAATATATACATACACATACAATACATGCATACATATACAATATATACATACATATACAATACATGCATACATATACAATACATGCATACATATACAATACATGCATACATATACAATACATGCATACATATACAATATATACATACAATACATGCATACATATACAATACATGCATACATATACAATATATGCATACACATACAATACATGCATACATATACAATATATGCATACATATACAATACATGCATACATATACAATACATGCATACATATACAATACATGCATACATATACAATATATGCATACACATACAATACATGCATACATATACAATACATGCATACATATACAATACATGCATACATATACAATACATGCATACACATACAATACATGCATACATATACAATATATACATACACATACAATACATGCATACATATACAATACATGCATACACATATACAATACATGCATACATATACAATACATGCATACATATACAATACATGCATACATATACAATACATGCATACATATACAATACATGCATACATATACAATACATGCATACATATACAATACATGCATACATATACAATACATGCATACATATACAATACATGCATACATATACAATACATGCATACACATACAATACATGCATACATATACAATATATACATACACATACAATACATGCATACATATACAATATATGCATACATATACAATACATGCATACATATACAATACATGCATACACAATACATGCATGCATATAAAATACATGCATACATGTACAATACATTCATACATATGTAATACATGCATACATATACAATACATGCATACATATATAATACATACATATACAATACATGCATACATATACAATACAAACATACATATACAAAACATGCATACATATACAATACATGCATACATATATAATACATGCATATATATAAAATGCATGCATACATATACAATACATGCATATAATTACAATACATGCATATACAATACATGCATACATATACAATACATGCATATACAATACATGCATACATATACAATACATGCACACATATACAATACATGCATACATATATAATACAAGCATACATATACAATACATGCATACATATACAATACAAGCATACATATACAATACATGCATACATATACAATACATGCATACATATATAATACATGCATACATATACAATACATGCATACCTGTACAATATATACATACACACACAATACATGCATGCATATATAATATATGCATACACATACTACAATACATGCATGTATATACAATACATGTATACATATACAATACATGCATACATATACAATACATGCATACACAATACATACATATGCATACATATATAATACATGCATATACAATACATTCATACATATACAATACATGCATATACAATACATGCATACATATACAATGCATACATACATACATACATATACAATACATGCATACATATACAATACATGCATACATATATAATACATACATACATATAGAATACATGCATACATATATAGTACATGCATACATATACAATACAAGCATACATATACAATACATACATACATATACAATACATGCATCATATACAATATATGCATACATATACAATACATGCATACATATACAATACATACATACATATACAGTATATACATACATATACAATACATGCATACATATACAATACATGCATACATATACAATACATGCATACATATACAATACATGCATACATATACAATACATGCATACATATACAATACATGCATACATATATAATACATACATACATATACAGTATATACATACATATACAATACATGCATACATATACTATACATGCATACATATACAATACATGCATACATATACAATACATGCATACATATACAATACATGCATACATATACAATACATGCATACATATACAATACATGCATACATATACAATACATGCATACATATACCATACATGCATACATATACTATACATGCATACATAAACAATACATGCATACATATACAATACATGCATACATATACAATACATGCATACATATACAATACATGCATACATATACAATACATGCATACATATACTATACATGCATACATATACTATACATGCATACATATACATATACAATACATACATATATTATACATGCATACATATACTATACATGCATACATATACTATACATGCATACATAAACAATACATGCATACATATATAATACATGCATACATATACAATACATGCATACATATACAATACATGCATGCATATACAATATATGCATACATATACAATACATGCATACACATACAATACATACATACATATACAGTATATACATACATATACAATACATGCATACATATACTATACATGCATACATATACAATACATGCATACATATACAATATATACATACACATACAATACATGCATACATATACAATACATGCATACATATACAATATATACATACACATACAATACATGCATACATATGCAATACATGCATACATATACAATACATGCATACATATATAATACATACACTTAACAACTCTTATAAGTGTGCATGTATAAATGGTCTCATATCTCCGTCAATATTGGCCCGATAATGATGAAATTTTCAGCAATTACAGTTGAGATATATTTGATGATATTCCATTTATTTTATTTCATAACAAACACAAATTTAACAAACATGACTAAGTAATGTGATGGTGCGTAAAAAGTCAATGTTGCAAAATGATAATGTCAATGATAAAACTCAGGCCGATGAGAATTAATTATTCTAATATCGCGTATGCCCACCCTGACTGCGGATCACAGCTTGGCAACGTCGTCGCATGGAAGGGACATAGCGTCGTACATAGTTCTGGGGTAGATTTGCCCACTCTTGCCCAATCTTCGCACGGAGCTGGGCGATGGTCTGTGGCACTGCGCCGGTCCTTCTTAAGCGGCGATTCAATTTATCCCATAGATTTTCTATAATGTTTAAGTCGAGAGACTTCGGTGGTATGTCCATCACATTGATGTGGTTAGCATTCAGAAAGAATCTTGTCGCCCTAGCCGTGTGGGCTGGTGCGCCATCCTGCAGCAACCGCAATCCTCTATTGTTCCTAAACATGGGTACTACCTCATTTTGAAGCACATCATGTTGGTACCGGGCGGCGTTTAGATTACCGTTAATGAACACTATGTTAGTCTTGTGATGTAAGGAGACACCAGCCCATACCATTACTGACCCACCCCCGTACCTATCTCGTTCGATGACGCAGTTGTCGTTGAACCGTTCTCCCCGTTGTCGATATACTCGTGAACGACAGTCGTTTTCCTGTACGCAGAACTTCTGTTCGTCAGTAAACAGGACCTGCCCCCATTCTGCCTGTGTTGTTCTAAGATGACACCGAGCCCAACGATCTCGCAGTGCCCTAGGCCTTTGAGTCAATACAATACCCTTAAAGGGCCGTCTACACCGCATGTTTGCGAGCGATCGAAGACGCCTTCTAACGGCCTGCGCAGAGGTATGGCGTCCGTGCGTCTCGCGCGTTTCTCCGGCCATCTTGACAGCTGTACGTGTTCTCTGTTGACGATGCACATGTACCATGTGATTATCTTGTGCAGCTGTTGTACAACGCCCACGTGGTCTGCGAGGGAGGTTACCAACGTTGCCAGTCGCTCTGTACTTAAGCATCAGCTTTCTGATGATGTTGCGGTGTACACCCATGCGTTGCGCAACCTGCAAATGATACGGATAACATGAAATTAGTAATTAAAATATATAATTTATTTTTTATGGATATTTTCGATAAAAAACTGAATGTTAGTGACTTTCAATTTTTATAACACAAAGAAACTTAATTAATTAGTGACATTGAATTAACTTTGAGACGTACCTCTGTTTGGTGTATACCGGCGTTGATGAAGCCGACGGCTATTCCCCGTTCCGCTATGGTCAGCTGCCCATGTCATGTTTTTCTGATGTGTGGATCGTAATCAAGTCCACAACGACCAAATGCAGTTTTATTTTTTGCCAGCGCACCATTTCCTCGTGCATTGTGTTGATTTTGACGTTGCGTGGTTCAACGCGCCGTATCGATTAAATTGAACACGTGGAGTACGGGATAATACTCGAAATGTAGTCAATAGCAAGTACACAAAAGTTCGTGCAAATATATTGATAAATAAAAAAGTTATACGGAAATCAAAGATGCACACTTATAAGAGTTGTTAAGTGTACATACATATACAGTATATAAGACGGAGAAGGTTCATGTAAGGACTTATATTTAAATAAAATAATTATTCTTTTCAATGAGACAAAGAAAAAATAACCACACTTTCCAATTAAAATGTATTTAGTCCAAATTTGCGACCTACCGTGTAACTAGATCATCCTTGGAACAGCATAAGCTGTAAGACACGCCTTGTATGCGAAAAACGTTGCCCAACATTGAGAATGCGCATGCCCGCAACATCGAGTGCGCATGTCAGCTGCATATCATTAGTTGGAAACCAACATAAGAAATGTATACAATCAGGTATCTATCTATCTATCGATTAATTGTCTTCATCGATGTATGAACTATATTTGGCGTGTACGGAATGCCAGCAATGTTAATAATGCATGCTTAAAGTGATGCATGCAGGTTCGATCCCCCTTCTGACCCTTATAATATTAACAGTCTTTCAGATGGGACTTAAAACCGAGATTTCGTGTCGGTGCTTTACACCGTGCACGTACAAGAATCAGAGGAGACTCTGGAATGGGTCTCTGTCTGTATCATTACACTATCCTCCAAAAGTATAAGATGCCTAATCTCTTCACGATGCTCAAATGAACAGTTCTTACGGTATCATGCTAACTAACATTAAATAGTCAATAGCTGACCTATTGCTTTATTCTGTCTGAATCAAGATCCACTTCTAATATTTAATTACGTCTACAAGAATTAAGAGTACACCGTTGTCTTACAATTCTAATAAGTTCGATGTCCGTCTGCCAATTTAAAATAATCCCCTGGGTTTTTTTGGGTTTTGTCTTTGGTTTTTCCCATGACATTACAGTAGCAAATTACGTACATGTACTGGATGACATATAAAACGCACACATACATTATATGATTATTATTACATAAGAACGAAATACTAATATTAATAATAATGGACTGCAAGTACAACGGTATGGCGTCACGACAGTGTTTTAAATGGTATTGTTGGTTTCCAAATATATGTCACAGACACTAAATATTTCATCTATTATTAATTTAATCAACGTGTGTTGACATAAATCTCCATGAATAACAATCACCTGATTGTATCGCATAAATATGGTCAGTATATGCATGATAATGACAACATTATCGCATAAATATGGTCAGTATATGCATGATAATGACAACATTATCGGAAGAGCCCATTGGTTTTATCCATGAATAAGAATAGCATGATTGTATTGTGTGTGTTTTACGTTTATTTATCGTCGCTACCGGTTGCCCATATGAGCGACGCCTCCTGAAGATATTAGTCATTCTATATTTTTGGAGAATATTGCAATGATACAGACAGAGACCCGTTCCAGAGTCTCATCTGGTTCTTTTATGTGCATGTTGTACAGCACCGACACGAGACCTTGGTTTAAAGTCCCAACTGAAAGACTGTTAATTTTATTAGGGTCAGACGGGGGATCGAACCTGCGATGCATGAATTACCAGTCCAGCGTGTTACAACTTGACTACAGATCCATATGTCACATGATTGTAATGTACACCTGTCCCGTTATATATCACATTAAATTGTGTGCCTACGTATATTTATTTTTAGCCCGATCTTAAGGGTCCGAGGTTATAAAACTTTTTTCAGATCTCAAACTCAAGCTCAAGTGATCTGATTGGTTGATTCTGAGTGTGACTTTCAGCTGAGCCAATCAGACGCTTGAGACTGAGTATTGAGATTGGAGAAAAGTTTTATAACCTCCAGGCCAGATTTCAATTAAATGAAATATTTTGATGTGCAGTACATTATATGAAATAACTAGATATGTGACTTTAATTATGACCACCGCTATGTGCCAATTAAGATCAAAGGAAATATCCTGATTGAGTACAAGACTACCAGAGACGCATAATTATAAGTGCCAACTATTAAGAAAATGAGACCCATATGAGCACAATTCATAGCTCTAGATTTCATTATTTTCTAAGTGCCTGAATGGAATTCTCTTGATTCGAATGTGATAAATTTGAAGAGAATGCAACCAAATGTGACTTAAACATGCGACATTTAGAACACTACAATGCCAGCTCTCCATTCTTATGTTGCTATGTAGAGTAAAAGGACATGTTGCACTGGTTTGGTTTTAAAGTTCAATTTATTATAAATTCATTTGTGAAAACAGCGTCCTAATTGATCTTTCTGCAAACGCTACTTAGGCACGCCCCCCCCCCCATAGTTACCGGTGCTCGCTGTAACACCGCGAGACAAGCTATCTAACAAAATGGCGTCTAAAGCAGTCCTGCATCGAGTTAATCTAGATAAAATTCCGTCGAATTTCTCGGTTTTATTTCACCCAGATAAGAATATCTCGTTGAAAGCAAGACAGCAATTGGTTTAAGTTCTTCAGTGATGGTTATTTCTCTAAAGTACAGATATATTTAACGGTTGAGGACGTGCTAAGTGTTCGTGGAAAATGCTTTCGCAATCAACGGAAGAGTGAACAACCATATCGTGTCAACTTTGACATCAAAAGAAATGAAATATGCCACCGTCTTGAGAGACTCGACCCTATGCCTCCTAGAAGACTCGAACATTAGGTCCAAAAACTGAACACCAGTATGTTCACTGAGCTAATATGGGAATCCCACAGCTCTGCACATGCATGGGTACTATTCCTACTATCTGATCCCTAGTCCACCATCCACGACAATATGTATGAACCACATGTATAATTTTAATCACCATTATACTCACACATCTCTTGTGAACAGTAAATCTATAAATGCAGAATATATTTTTTCGAAATATTTTATTATGCATAAATAAATTAATTTCAACTTACTTTTGTGCAAATATATCTGTTTGCATTAATTTTGTATGTATTCAGCTGGTCGTCCACACAACTTAATTCACCCTAGACATGTTTCAAGATTTGTCTTAGGTTTTGGAAATGGCACGAATTTAACGTCACCTATCAATCGATCTGGATATCTACATCACTGTCACACAGACCGTAACTACATCTGTTCACCAGTGTCAATGACAGACAGCATTAATTAATTTGTAATTATTTTTCAAAACATAATTTCAGATCACGATCACTCGCTATCAGATTTGATTAAAACTTTACTAAATAACTCGTTTGTCTGACAGAACAATACAACAATGACTCGGTGTAGCAATCAATACTATAATTATGTGCACACATTTTATAATTGACCAATTAGCACAATCAGTGCTAAATTCCGATGTGCAATACTTTGATCTTGATAATAGCAGTAGGTCCCTATTGGGATATTATAAAGTCGGCGGTCTCTGTGATGTACCGGTATTCGGTAAGTTGTTGATTACTCCCAATAAACAGTGTGATACGCTTAAATTTGATTGCTGTATTTGCTAGAAAAGAATGACTAATGACCTTAAACCGTATTATAACCATTGGCCCAACATTAATAAGTTTGAACATATCATGTCGGAACAGTCAAAACGTTGTATTCTTAATACTTCTAAGTTTATATATTATGCATTAATCAGTAGGTGTGGACATTAATACATTTTAATATTTAAATAATCATATTAATACATACAACCCACCGTAAGCATATTTATGCAGAACAGATCCTTGTAATTCGAATTGCTATCTTTTCACAATATGTTATTAAAGAGACCTCTTGGTAATTACTTTTGTGTAATTATTGTATTTGCTTTAAACGTCTTATAGATGTTTTACGCAATAAACTATTGTTGTTTTTGTTGTTGTATATGGGGTCAGTCGGTGTTTTTATAGATGCATTGTTTTTAAAGCAGCTGTCTGGTATTTTGTCGTTCATATACACACTTTTAGATTTGTCCAAGGATTTTGAAATGGGTTGAATTTAACGTCGTTCACCAGGATATCGACTAATGTTGTACTATAACTAACCCACACACCAAAGCTACACATTTTCAACATTATTAAAACAATTTTAAACCCGTATTTTCGATCAAATTCACGCCTATTCAAATTTGTCTACTCATTACTAGTTTGTCTAATATGCATTGATTGTCTAACAAGATGGCGGCGATAAGCCGTTGCCGGGGGTGTGCGCGAATAGTGCGATGCGATTGGCTAACGCCAGCCGTCAATCAAAATCGACAGAAAGGTCAATTGTTAAGCTGTATTAATAGTACAAGTTTTCTATGGCAACACATATGGTTCAATATTCGTCATAAATCCTGTATTTAATAATAATTATATTGTATGCTGTATCAATCAACTACGCATTGTCGTTACTGCTAATGCTGTCTTGTGGTTTTGCAAGTACTATAATAATAATTATATTGTATGCTGTACCAATCAACTACACATTGTCGTTACTGCTAATTCTGTCTTATGGTTTTGCAAGTACTATAATAATAATTATATTGTATGCTGTACCAATCAACTACACATTGTCGTTACTGCTAATTCTGTCTTATGGTTTTGCAAGTACTATAATAATAATTATATTGTATGCTGTACCAATCAACTACACATTGTCGTTACTGCTAATTCTGTCTTATGGTTTTGCAAGTACTATAATAATTATTATATTGTATGCTGTACCAATCAACTACACATTGTCGTTACTGCTAATTCTGTCTTACGGTTTTGCAAGTACTATAATAATAATTATATTGTATGCTGTATCAATCAACTACACATTGTCGTTACTGCTAATGATGTATTATGGTTTTGCAAGTACTATAATAATTATTATATTGTATGCTGTACCAATCAACTACACATTGTCGTTACTGCTAATTCTGTCTTATGGTTTTGCAAGTACTATAATAATAATTATATTGCATGCTGTACCAATCAACTACACATTGTCGTTACTGCTAATTCTGTCTTATGGTTTTGCAAGTACTATACTAATAATTATATTGTATGCTGTACCAATCAACTACACATTGTCGTTACTGCTAATGCTGTCTTATGGTTTTGCAAGTACTATAATAATAATTATTAAACATTTAATTTAATTTGGCCACACATAGGAATATAGCTAGTATTTTGCATACAGTCAACCCTGTGTTAGTGGTCACCTTCATTAAACAGCCAACCTGTATTAAGCAGCCAGTGTATAGTATTATATTCCTAATATGTTGTTTTATTATACATGTGCCCTCTATTAAGCCGCCACTTGTGGTAAGCAGCCACTTTCTATGATTCCCTTGACTGGCTGCTTAACACAGGTTTGAATGTATATATATGATAGAGGATCAGTATTGACTGATAATGTTATCATATTGCGAGTATATTATTGACAGAGCGAGGCAATCACTAGCGACGATGATGGCGACACTATATCACCTGCTGGAATTTAAGCAGCGATCTGTGTGAAGCAGATACTGTCTGTGATTCCGTTCCACGAGTGCCTAACACAGGTTTGGCTGTATACAGATAAATACAGTCTAATATTAATTGTCCTGGAACCTTGAAGCTTCAATCAGGGTGCTCCTCTGTGCCTTACATACTACTCGGAAGGACATCTGGGATATTCGTCCACCAACTCAGATGTGTCTTTGTCCTGTGACGTTAAACAACATACCAAATTGAATGTTGTTTACAAACAACATGGCGCTGTTTAACTTTAAATTAGTTAAAACACTTTCATGATATCATACCTTTGTACCTAATGTTTAGTATAGGACTACTTTCATTAGCCCAAAGATTTATATATAGGATATAAACCGAAAACGATCCAATATGTAAAATATTGGACTGTGTGAGGCACGACGACAGTACCAATAATTTACATATTGGATCCGTTTGAGGCTTATATCTTACTTAAAGCAGAGCCTTACATTACGTTATCCTACTAATTAAATTTGTTAGTTTCGTACATTTACGCATGAGATTTAATATAATACTTTGACAGCAGTCCAATATTAATAATAATGGAATTCAAGTACAAAGTATAAGATCCTGTACATCAATGTACGAACTTATAAATTTTATATAGTAAGATCTTCTTATATAGGTGTATGGTTTAAATAAGATATAAGCCGAATATGATACAATATGTAAAATAATGTCGCTGTGTTAGGCGCAACGCAATTGTAACTTATGCCGAATCATAGCGGTGGTTCATGGATCAGGAATGGTGTCCTCTCGTAAAGAACATACACTACACACGTTCCAGAACAAGTACTAAGCCCCGTGATTAGTTCTCGTTAGATTTCTCATAGTCCACTTGCATTTGATTGGCTTTATTGTTATCCACAAATTAACTATCGGAAGCTGGACAAATCCAGTTTTTTATTCGAGTTCACGGCCTTTAGATGAGTTCTAATCGGTGTCTGTTTGCAGATTATTCGAAAGTAAACCAGAATTGAAAGAGCTGTTTACGATGGCCATAGCAAAAGACTTACCGCCGCAACGGCAAGAAGGGTTATTGAGAAAACATTCTCTGAGAATAATGACTACTATTGATTCATGCATCATCAACATCGATGACCCTCACTTCATTAGAGATACTCTTCAGACAACTGGAATTCAACATGCAAAGTCTGCCGTTCCTGCTGAACAATTGAAGGTATGTGATGTTGTGGCGTGCTTCTAAACTATTCGTTTCTAACTATTAGTGCATAAAAATGTCGTAGTTTATAAATACACATTTATTTGAACTCGATTGCGATGCACGATGCTCATGTATTTACAACACTACATCAAACGCTCTCGAAGAAACCTCATTCCTGATGGAGTACATCGCCGTGAGGGAGAGAGCAGATTTCAGTTTAATCATAGAATCTACATACACTAAATGCAAAGAAAACAAAACTGGGTCATTGTATAGTTACGTATTTTACTTAAGACTCCACACCAATGATTATGAAGGGGACTCGAACTTAGAACCTCTCTTGTACAAAGCGTAAACCGCATCCATTGACTATTAGGACACCTATGATGAACATCAGTACTTCCCGAATCATTGCAGGCCAGCTGTCGGACTGATATGCAAACAGTAATTATAATTTAACTAGCTGGCGGCTCACCAATCAGAAAGAGGCCATGCCCTAGGTCACGCGGATGGTTCTGAGTACCGCTCACACCGTGTCTCATTTATATGAAAAAGTTGGCAGTTTCTTACGGAGGTTGGTGCACCCAAGTACTCGTTAACCGCTGGAGCCTGCCCAGGAAAGGTGTTGTTAAGTAAACTGCCCGCCGGCGATATAGCCCGAACTGGTGCTGATGCAGGCGTAAAACCCGAAATATAACATAACATAACAACATGTATAGCACCGACACGAGACCCCGGTTTAAAGTCACACCTGAACGCCTGTTAATAATTCAAGCTCGACCTTGCAATATATATCTAGTATTCTCGTGGCTTGTGACCTGTCTTTCTATTTCCAGAGTCTACTCCCTCACTTTCTCGATGCCCTCAAGCCGTACACAGAAGACAACCTTTGGTGTGATGATTTGGAAGAGGCGTGGTCAGACTTTTTCGATGTTATAACTTATCATATACAAATGGGAATGTCACAGTATAATGATCACAAATCTCCAATTTAGATGGAATTTACGTGCTGTGACAATTGTGAGTGGACGTGAATTATAATTTCTAATCCAGCACAGAACGTATGCTCAAATAGTATCAAAAACATGCTTTCCAGTATGTACATGTCTTACAAACTGTGCTTGTATTCAGTACTATAGATCCGTCTGTGTGTTCATACAGCCGTCACACATGTTCTTATATGCATGCACACATGTGTAATACAGCCAGGATTCTAATTTGATTAATTAATTAATAATTCTTAAAATTTGTAAATTAAATTTAAATTATGCATATGTCTAAATGAATTGGTACTTAACGCTAGCGATAAGACAAATTACGATTTAAAGCGACACTATATCGGTGAAAACGCAAATTTCTGCAGAATGCAATTTGCTATTATATTATATAAGTTTGTGCAAATATTTGCCTAAAAAATTGAGTATTTCAACAAATAAACAAACGTCGTATACGCGTTTTTTTGACATCACAAAATAATGTACAATGCCTGTATCCTGAATAACGCGGTTTATCCTACATATTTACCGTTATATTTCACATTTGTGCCTATGCATATTTATTTGTAGACTAATCTTAGTTAAATTATCTCTACGCGAAATATCGCGTGTTTCGTTTGACTCCAATGGCAAACAAACTTCATTTCAGGAGCATGGATGACCGCTATATGAAATCCTACTTTCACTTTTGAAACTTTGTAAGCAACACAAACACTGTTTATTGATTCAATGTTAGTGCTCGAAATGTATTTAGAAGCATTTGTAGTAGCAATGCATTTATACGTGAACACGTGCATTTTTTGGCTTTTTGCAATGTAATGTCGCTTTACACGAAGTGTTGACGTAATTATAACGCTGCTTTGCGTAGTGACGATATGACCAGTATGTGACGTCATGGCAATATGCGCCAACATTAGAGTAGAATATTAACGTTAGTATGTGCAAACATATGATTAAATCGAACGTTACTATGGTAATGTGGTAAAATGCATATTACACTCATGATTTCGTACCATATTTTATGAAACGAGTTTTGAATTAGGCCACGTTTCAAAATTCCAAAACTATTTTCATAAACTATGGTATGAAATCATCTCTCATGTAAGATCCAATGTATACACTGCTTGTGTGTTTGTGTGTGTGTGTGTTTTGTTTCTCGTTAGGAATTAACCTCGCTTAGCTTGATATACACATTTATTTTAGCTCGATTGCGAAACAAGTCTTACAACTTATTTTAATCACTATCGATACGTCATTACTGGTGGAATCCATTGCCACAAGGGATAGAGAAGAGGCAACGTGGAATTTAAATGCCTTGCTGAAGGGCACACTCATAGAACTCCGGGCATTTCGCACCTGAAAAGCGAACGTGCACCACTGCGCTATCACGACTTCCACTAATATTGATAGAGTATATTATGTGATTATAAGATAATCGCTATCCTGTGAATAGGCGTCGATATAGTTTGCCTGGTCAGTCAAATAAATATATTTTAACACCGATACTATTAATTTGGCCGTATTGAGTTTCTGATCATATCAACGCTTGGAGAAACTTGAGGGATTGCCCGTGTAATTATTGACTCGCATTAATACTATTAATAGGCATATTAGCACGTGACTTAATTAATGAGGTACTTGAATTGAAACGAGGCACTGCAATGTTGATAAAACTTTATCATTGGCCGCCATTGTTTACGGGTCAACGGAACGATAAATAGTTTTAAAAAGTACAATGTGCGTCTGATTTGACATATTTACTCAATATTTAAGTCGTCCTTAGTTCAATTACGCCGACTCGATCCATTACCATCTAAATGTAATATTTAAAATCCGCCATCTCGTCGATATAACACAGAAACGGGACAGTATATGTTTGCAATGTAAATGAGTCCCCGGGAGCATTCGTATATATTCGGAAATGATCGTGTATAATCGTGCCTGTTCGGCGATTTCCGATAGAATTCTGTTTCTATATTTAGCGATATTATCTTGTAGAGAAGAGTTGTCGTTCTTCAAATATACACCCTCATAAAAGTGGGTGTAAGTAGATGGCGCTACGATCGGAAATCCAGTTTGCCAGAAGTTAAAAAGTGAAATATCGACAGACTGGAACCCAGGCTAGGTAATCGCTATAAAATGAGGATGCTAATGTGTGTACTACTTTTTCACACAACTAATTGCTCTACATGTGATTTTCGATTAAGGTTGAGAGAATGTTTCCTGTATCAAATTTATAATTCCCTCATAAACTGTTCTAGCAGCAAATTGATAGAATTAACGGCGCGCTATTATTAAAGGTCAAATGTTTCTTGAATCATAGTCAGTTTGAGGGCGTACATAATTGAACAAGTTATGGGTTAATGTAACACAGATCGATGCCATCTCTAGTTTCCAACTAGCTACGACGAGCCATTTACTGGATTATAGAACATAACCGAACATATTCCTTTTAGACTTAAGCATTACATACTTAGGCTATTAGCTCATCATCATAATAATACTTAAGACACTAACGTCATACCTACGTCGTAACGTCATACCTTGTACTAAAGTATTGCAGTCCATTAGTATTAATATTGTACTTCTGTAAAAAGGCCAGAGTAGTATATTAAATCCTATGTGTACTGTACGAAATGAACAATTTTAATTAGTAGGATCTTGTTATTTAAGCGTGTTTTAGGTAAGATATACGCCTCAAACGGATTTTACATATTTGATATTTTCGGCTTATATGCTATACATATACAATGTGCTTGCAGTGAAAGAAATACAAGTCATAAATACATGTAGAGTATTTAACTGATGGTAGATATACATGTTGATTAAACTGTTTCCAATGTGAGAGTGTTAGACTGGTGGTAGATATACATGTTGATTAAAATGTTTCCAATCTGAGAGTGTTAGACTGATGGTAGATATACATGTTTATTAAAATGTTTCCAATGTGAGAGTGTTAAACTGCTTGTAGATATACATGTTGATTAAAATGTTCCCAATGTGAGATTGTTAGACTGGTGGTAGATATACATGTTGATTAAAATGTTCCCAATTTGAGAGTGTTAGACTGATGGTAGATATACATGTTGATTAAAATGTTTCCAATGTGAGAGTGTTAGACTGATGGTAGATAAACATGTTGATTAAAATGTTTCCAATGTGAGAGTGTTAGACTGATGGTAGATATACATGTTGATTAAAATGCTTCGGATGTGAAAGTGTTAGACTGATGGTAGATATACATGTTGATTAAAATATTTCTAATGTGAGAGTGTTAGACTGATGGTAGATATACATGTTGATTAAAATATTTCTAATGTGAGAGTGTTAGACTGATGGTAGATATACATGTTGATGCTTCCAATGTGAGAGTGTTAGACTGATGGTAGATATACCTGTTGATTAAAATGTTTCCAATGTGAGAGTGTTAGACTGATGGTAGATATACATGTTGATTAAAATGTTTCCAATGTGAGAGTGTTAGACTGATGGTAGATATACATGTTGATTAAAATGTGTCCAATGTGAGAGTGTTAGACTGATGGTAGATATACATGTTGATTAAAATGTTTCCAATGTGAGAGTGTTATGAGAGATACTAGATAGGAATTATCTCAGCATCTCTATTTTAATTCAATTTTGTGTAGAGAAAATTAAATTGAAATTATCAAATGGTGTTATACATCTGAGTGTTAATGTTTAAATCTCTTATTTATTCTGATAATGTTCATTAAAGAGAAAACGTGTACATATTCTTCCTACCTTAATGTGTATCAATGGTCCTAATAAGCGGTACGTAATAGCCAGTGCATAATACACATTTGGTGACGTCATTACGCGGTGTGTGTGACGTCATGTGTTCATAGATGGTATGACACACTTCAGGATATGACTATTCCGTAATCTTTTCTCTCTCTCTCTCTCTCTCTCTCTCTCTAAAACGCCTTTATTATCAGAAGATAGGATACATAGAATAATATGTCTTACATTTTTAAATTATTAGGCTCGCCTTGTTTTCGCCTAATACATTAAAATTCAGTAACCTAATTTATCAAACAAATGAATTAACTAGCCATGTTGTTTTAAACCCTAAGTCGGGGCCTCAATTCGCATTTGATATGGCGATTTTTTACTATCAAATTGAAGATTGATTTTATTCTATATTTCATTCTCATCAATGTACAGCATATAACAAACACAGAATATAGTTTACATATTAAAAAGTTCATTGCCATTCAATTCAGAGTTACAAGAAACTATGTATCTAAAATACTAAAACAGGTTTTGGCAGCTAATCTAATAATTGGTGTATTTGTGAATATAAACTTAAGTTGTTCTTGACTAGACATATTAACAAAACCAGGTTGTATAAGTTGAGCTTTATCAAATAATATGATTCTTAAATCATCATAACGGTTACATTCAAAGATAACATGTGACTCATCTTCAATTGTGTTACAGAATGTACATGTTCTGTCTTTTACTGGTAAGTTTTCGTATCTGCCAGTGTCAAGCCATATAGGTTGAATGTTAAGACCTATTAGACAACGACTAAGTCACGTGGTTCAATGAAAAGGCCACATTTCTCGCTTCTAAATCGTATAAACGCGACCTACTTAATATGTACGTTGTCTTAATCAGACAGATCAACGCCCGTCTTCGCTCGGTGTATACATATTTCGTTAAGACTGGCCAATGAGTCATCTATTATATAGTTAGTGTATGTTTAATTGTATGTATGGTGATACAATTTACGTAAACTCTCATGTTTGTTAAAGGGGGAACATATTAAAATGTTTCATGGTGAATAGTAGTCAGGAATAAAATAGTTGATTTTATTTGTAATGATTTGCACAAAACCACACGCCAGGGCCTCACTATTAAATAAATAAATAATGAGCTGATTTAACTTTACCAGGTAAAGTCCGTGTTTTATGCGCAATTATGATGTGATACTTTGATGACAATCCAACAAGACATAGACAGGCACACCACATATTACAAGAATATAGATATAGTACAAAGGCGATCAGGAAGCCAAGTTTGGGTGTCAAAAGAACAATATGGGGATTTAACGTACAGTCTACATCCGTTATGTCAAAATCGGTTATGTCAAATGCTCCGGTTATCTCGAAGTCGGATCAGAGTCCCGTTTCAGACACTATCATGTTACATATAACTGGCTCCGTTTGTATCGAATTTAGTGAAGTACAATTTCGGTTATGTCGAAGCATTTTGTTCAGTTCGACAGAATTCGACATAGCGGATGTAGCCTGTACATGGATGTAACCAATGTTTTCGCATGAACTGTGCTAACTTATGATACTATGAAGCTCAACGCGTTTAGTGCCTTTGGTGAATAGTTGTACTTGCTTGAAAATATGTTCATTTTCTTCGATTTGTTTAAGTTCGAAACCAAATAATAGCTGACGCATCTGATTTGCTAGTTTAAACTTTATTTATTTTACAACAATTGCGAAGCAAGTTTTAACAACAGTTACTTATATTAATCACTCTCGTTGGCGCGGATGAAAGCGTATATGTGGTCATTCGTGTGGGAGGAAACCGTAGTACCCGGAGAAAACCCACCTGTCCGATCTGGCGACCACCATACCATCTCACATACTTCCCGGTTCCAGTATCGAACCCGGGTTGCATTGGTGAGATGCGATCTCATTAACATTATCTGATTTACTGACAATGGACACCTAAATAATTAGTGTTCTGTATACCCTGATCCGTCACTCGCTTCTCACTAATGCAACCCGGGTTCGATCCTCGGACCGGGAAGTATTTGAGATGGTACGGTGGTTGCCAGATCGGACAGGTGGGTTTTCTCCGGGTACTCCGGCTTCCTCCTACACGAATGGCCACATTTACGCTTTCAACCGCGTATAGTATACAATACGCACTTTGAGATGTCGCAACGATAATTGCTAAATCAATTATTAATTTATTAATTGAAGTTGCTACGAGCATTTCTGATACAATACAATCAATCGTTTATTAAAGCATAAAACAACAACATTTATTGCATTAAGACATCAGCTGATGCTTATAGCATTATTATACAGATACAATACATATACATGTATTGTGAAAAAGTGAAAACATGGTTTAAAATTGAGTCGTTTATGAGAAGCGAATTTTTGACATCGATATCAGGATTTAAAATAATGCACGTGATACAAATGGTGGTTGTATAATTTGCAATACAGTCAGTGTCGCATTAAAAGACGACAACATACTGAAATAGTGAGAAAACAAATTATGCATATCAATCTCGTGTTCGTTTCCCAGTTTTATTGACGATGTGCTATCACATACTTGGAATAAATTTCAGTTCCCTTGCTAATTGATCGCAATATCTATTATGTCTCAAGCTATATCATGGATTTGTTGCATATTTAATGAAATAGTGCACGTATTGAATATATCATGTTTTTCAGTCATTTCATATAGGTATAGCAACCCATTTCTTGTATTATTGAGTTAGTGTTTGTGTATTATATCGTAGTGATCGATTGGTCGCCACTAGGATCATCGTGTTTCACTTCGTCCATTGCCAAAACAGTTTATATGCGAACGTTGTAAGCACCTTAAAGCGACACTACATCAGTGAAAACACAAATTTCTACGGAATGTATTTATTTTCCTATTATATGGTATAAAAAAAATTCAAAATATGTGCCTCAAATACCTGGTGTTTCAACTAATAAACACACGTCGTATACGCGGTTTGACATAACAAAATAATATAAACCTACATGCGTAATACAACTAGTGTACCCTGAATAACACGATTTATGGTACAGATGTACCGTTATATCTCCCATTTGTGTCTATATATTTGTAGATTATTCTTAGTTAAGTTAACTCTAAACGAGGTAATGTCGTTTATAGATAATTTCACTAAGATTAGTCTACAAATAAATATGCATAGGCACACATGCGAGATATCATGGTAAATATGCACCATACATCGTGTTATTCTGGATAAATGGGAAAATTTGAACAGAAATGGGAATAATGGATTTGTTATTTCAAAAGCCGTGTAATATGACACAATAAAATAGTGTTCTCAAATCTTGGTGGAAATAATTTATTTTTGCACTTTCACATTTTATTTCGAAATTTTCACCAAGAATGTCTGCAATTAATTGTTCTACAAAATATGACGGTACGCATATTTGATTTAGAGTTTGGAAGTAATGAATATAATATACATGTACCTACATAGAAAACATGTAATTTGAATATTATTTGAACAAAATACTTGCCTTTATGGACATTTTACGGTCTTTACTGAATTTCAGAAATATCATATTTTATAAAAGTTGCGTACATATCCATTGTTTTATTTGCAGATTGATTTGTGCTCTGTAAAATATATTAAATTCCAAGGACAACTTATGTACGTTGTTTGTCTAAACACTTAGTGTTTACTACAACATAATTCAGGGATATGTATAAATGGAACACATTATCAGTCAGTGCTTTCGATTAAAAATTCTCAGTATAGTAGAAATATCAGCAGTGTACCACATTGAAGCGTTGAAATATACATTCAACAACAGTAACTGTGATTATGGATATACGCAGTGCTTTTGACCACGTACATTACATTTCGGGTTATCCTGTCGAACTGAGATGTCCGAAATGACCATCGGTAACTATACATGTACATGACGACAACTGAAGCAAGTGGAGATACCACTAAACATATGCGAAATATACTGGACACCATAACAACTGTGTACTTGTATATAGAGCGTTACCTTCTAAATACACGTTTTAGAATTATGGATTTTACTATCATGAGTGAAGAAAATAATCCTTTACACGTAGTTTACGCAATATTTCACACATTTTAAATCAAATTTGCATATATGTTGTTTTCTAAAAGGATATAAATGTTAGCTCTAATACAAGTGCACAGTTTCTTTTTGGTGTCAGTATAGTTTCCTAGAATGTGTCGTGTAAATAGTGACAAATGAGATCAGAATCATTCAAGAGAGTAGGACATAAATGGCAGCGATTACGCTTCGCTATGTTTCATAGCCATAGATCACATGTTGCATTATTCATTTGCAATAGTTGCTGATAGAATTGTTATTATTAGCAACTTTTTTTATTCTTAGCACAATAATTCTCAGAAATTCAAATCAAAATTACATTAGAATTTCGAAATGGCTTGTCTCATTATTGTGAAACGCAATGTTTCCACATTGACATATTGATTAAACAAAGGCGCTGTAATTACTGGTAGTGTCAAGTCTAACGTACATTTACTGTATGTAATATGATTGTAAATGTAAAATATTAGGTGATAGGAATAGAATATTCACCGTGATTATGGTTGTTTATTTCTCTCGGGAATTGTGATAAATACGTGCATAATTACACTGGACTATTAATGTGGTTACTATAGGTGGTTTAACTAACTTCCCTTACATTATACCTATTTATATAGACGGATCTGTAGCTCCCTGGACTGGTAATGCAGGGATCGCAGGTTCGATCCCTCATCTGGTCCTAATTAAATTAACAGTCTTCCAGATAGGACTTTAAACCGAGGTCTTGTGTCGGTGTTTTACACCGTGCACATAAAAGAACCAGAGGAGACTCTGGAATGGGTCTCTGTCTGTATCATTGCATTATCCTCCAAAAATGTAAATTGACTAATCTCTTCAGGAGGCGTCGCTCATTTTCGCTCAACCGTAGCGACGACAACTAAACGTAAAACATACACACATACACATTTATCTTAACTCGATTGCCAAACAAGTTCTTAAGCAATAGTTGAACCGCTCTCGACACCTCATTCCTTATGAAATACATTGCCATGAGAGAGAGCGAAGAACGTTGTAGTTTTCTTTATAGTCGCCTCCGCCGAGTAATGTGGGCGACTGGTTTCTCTAAGTAGATTACGTTGTCATCTAAGTTTCTTATGTTGACAACTGGAAGGGCATCTTCCGTTCTTCTCATGGTGACAAATCCTGTATCCATCTTTCGAAGGGGTCCCTTTTAGGGCCATATCCTCCACGATGTGTCAGCTCACAGCAGTAATACTGGTTCCGGTTTCTTCGCTGGTTTCCTCGCGCCATCAAGAGGTCAACGTCCCACCGTCTACCTTGAAGGAGAACCGTCCCCTTGAAGGAGCCGGCTAAAAACTAAACCAGCTATCCGCCGTCTCCAGAATCGAGTATTGCTGTCTCGCCAAGTAGGTAAGTTACTGTATTTATACTCGTATAGAGTCACGCGACTTCTGCTGATCGCGCGGCTTCCATCAGCGAAATCCTTGACCCATGTTCTTGCGGTGAGCTGTGCCTAGGTCACGACGTGGACGTTGTGCGAAGAGACAATGCATGCAAGTGCCTTCGATTGAGGCATATATTGGTATTTATATAGGTGAGGAAATGAAATACAGTATATCACTTATATATGTATGTCAGTGTCATTTCGATTACATTCGGTAATATTTTAAGATTTCGATCAAGTAAATTTCTACTATAGTTCATCCCTATATGTATTGCAATAATTATATCCTACATTTTTTGCCATAATTATAAGGGTATGTCGTATAACGTATATTTAGTCACTCGAAACTGTATAGTCTATGTAAGTAAAAGATGTTCGTTCGTTCGTTTTTGTAACTGCTACAACTTGGCGCTAATTCTGGGCATTATGACCTGAAGCGAACATTCTACCACTGCTCTATCATGCCTTCCAATTCCAATATGTTGCTTTAAAATAGTTTCCATTTAATAGATCGCCAATAGGTTTCCCCTAGGTTAGACCTACTGATAAATTCTGCTGATCATCTCATCAATTCAGAAACGGAAAAGTAGGACGCTAGCTTAGCTGTAGACATTGAAACAGTTAATTGTGTTATCGTTTGGCAACATTAAGCGACGACTAATTAATCTCCACCAAAGCCTTCGTAAGTGTTCATGATATATGACCAGGACATACTTGAGGTCTTTACCGTTAGTATTTGAATCAAGTAAATGTACCATTAATATAAAGCTCATATTTTACTTCGGAAATCGATTATTAACGAAGTAATGCTATCATGCTCAAATTGATAGCCTGTTCATTCCTATTAGATGTACATTTTGTATATACAATATGGGAGTCAATTTATTTATAGAGACTTCAATTTCAAATCTAATAAGTAACCGTTTTCAACCTTACTAAATTCCGAAGAGTTTATACATTTATAATTTAGAAATTTTAATCGTTACAATTAAGCACATCAAATACTTCATAACTAGATAGTTATTAAGCAACATCTATATTACTCGTCTGTGCAATATGATGACAGGAGATTAGTGTCAAGCAGTATAAACATTAATTGTTTTTTCTGTTGCATATTTGAATAATGCTAAACATGTCATGAAGCATTCCTGGTAATGACGATTCAAAATTCACCCATTGGCTACCCAACCTGGATAGGTGGGCGTTTCAAAACTCACCCATTGGCTACACAATCCAGTTAGGTGTGCGTTCGAATCCAGCACTAGCCAATATATACCCCGATATACCGGCTGCATTACGCTAATCCAGAATCTGAACCAGATCAAATAAATAAGAAATAAACTTTTCGTACAATTTAAATTGTGAATTGGATCTTTTAATTATAGCCCGACTCGCCCCGGTACCCCACAACAAGCGAGTTCCCCAACTGACATACATATACTACAACACAAGAACCGTAGCCCGAACAACGAAAAAGAAAAGCATGGTCGGGAGTAAGTTCACGGAATATGTAAACGGCTCTGTTTAATATTGCCTAGCAATAAATCTTGCATTGACTGTTCACATAAGTAGGTCAGGGATAAATAAACAGCAGCTCATTATTTCCATCGAAATACCTGGTGTTATTTCAAAGTCAAGATAGACAACGACTAAGTCACATGGTCCAAAAAAGCAATAAAAAAGCCACATGTCTCGCTTCTAAATCGCATAGACGCGACCTACTTATGTACGTTGTCTAAGTCAGATAGATCAACTCATTGACCCGTCTTAACGAACTATACAAATCGCTTCGCTCGGTGTATATGTCGTTAAGACGGGCTAATTAACGGGCGATAAAGACCAGAATAGTGCTGATGCAGGCGTAAACCCCGAACAAACATAATGTCATGGTGTAGCGGCCAGATTGCCGACATTTGTTCTGACTTACTGATTTATGAAGGTACACTCTATTTAGGCTGTTACTGTTACCGTCGGAATAATGCATCTATCTGTTATAAAGCACGTGTCCGAGCAATGAGAGGTCTGATTAAGGATACAAATAAAACACGTGTCCGAGCAACGAGAGGTCTGATTAACGATACAAATACAACAAGTTAATGGCAACGAGGATCGCCAACCTGGCGTCCCACCTTTAGTATGTAAAGGTGTGTGTACTTATCTAAATATACAATTTTATTATGTTAATACTATCTAATTATGAGGAATCAAAACAATGGAAACACAGAGGGGATAAAACAATGGCCTCAAACTGCTACTAGATAGTTTATACAAATTTATTTTAGCTCGATTGCGAAACAAGTTCTTACAACTTATATTAATCACTCTCGATACCTCATACCCTGATGGAATCCATCGCAATGAGGGAGAGAGAAAAGAGGCAATGTGGATTTAAATGCCTTGCCTAAGGGCACACTCGTAACGGCTCCAGCGGATGCTCGAACTCTGGGCCTTTCGCACCTGAAGCGAACGCGTATCCACTGACTGCACTATCACGACTTCCTTACTAGTTACCTGTGACTAGTTAGACTGTATTCAACCTCATTAAACAATAATTGGAAAACAAAAACTCAGTCAGCATAGAGATTCATACTTCCAACATGCCACCAATTACCTCCGTCATTAAGTAATAATATGCAAATCTTCAATGGATTCACCAGTCATATTCCAAAGAATAATTGCTTGATCAAAGGCAATTTAGATTTTCAATTACAGAAGGGGACTTTCAGCCATACAGGCAATGTCATCGGTAAGATAATATATCTGCCCGAACAGGATGAGTTCTTCTAATGCATTCGATACAGCCATTAGAGGCTTCTATAATGTCTGCTCATTCGGGGACTAGGTATTCAGCTCGCTTCCGTGATCGAGTGGTTACGGTCGCTGACTTGTATACCACTGTAACCTATCAGCACTGATGGTCACGGATTAGAGCCTCGTCCATGCCGTGTCTCATTTATATGAACACGTTGGCAGTTTCTTACGGAGGTTGGTGCACCAAGTACTGGTTAACCGCTGGAGCCTGCCCAGGAAAGGTGTTGTTAGGTAAACTGCCCGCCGGCGATATAGCCCGAAATGGTGCTGATGCAGGCGTAAAACCCGAAATATAACATAATTATATAACAAATTTAGGTGACCTAGAGTTGAAAGCATGTGTTTGCATTGCAAGCTACATATTTCGGTGACCTAGAGATGAAGTAATGTGCTTGTAATGCAAAATACAAATTTCGGTGACCTAGAGATGAAATAATGTGTTTGCATTGCAAAATACAAATTTCGGTGACCTAGAGAAGCAAGCATGTGTTTGTATTGCAAAATAGTGACCTAGAGATGAAATCAAGTGTTTGTAGTGCAACATATGAATGTCGGTGACCTAGAGCTGAAATCAATTCAAACCTTACACTACAGAACAATAATGTTCTCAATGGGATTTGGGCCAGACTGTGATCGCTCTCCATGTTTAATATGACATTCCATAGGTTTCTTGCTTCCAGATTTGTATTCAACTGTATTGTGTAATATACCTGATCGTTTCTGCTATGATATGAATACATCGATTTCCGAATATTATATGCAAGTACGGAATAGTGTAATACAAAGCCAACCGAGATGCATTTTTAAATATAAATACAATATATTAAAAGCTGCTACATGTATAATCATAAAACAATTGTACTGATATGCCCAGGGGTAACATGCCCAGAGTTCCCGCCCAGCTGTATCCGTTTACGAGTATCCCCTTAAGTAATGCATTAAATTCCACATTTCATCATCATTCTTCTCTCCATCGAGACGATGAATTCCATCAGGAATGTGGTATCGAGAGCGATTAATATAAGGTGTTAGAACTTGTTTTGCAATCGAGCTCAAATAAATGTTTATAAACTATGATTGTCACGAAGATATGTAAGTGGTATATGAGAAAGCAACAACCCAACGCTGCGTAAAATGGCAGCAAACAAATATATAATTATATTTAGAGGTTATTAAACTGCGGAGGTGGGCCATTTGTGGATATTGGCGCACCCTATGGAGATATTGGCCCGAGTGCCAATATCGGATAGGTGCGCCAATATCCACAAATGGCCCACCTCAGCCGTTTAATAACCTCTTTATTGCATACCTTAACGGCCCCAGGGCCAATATCGGACAGGTGTGCCATGTTTACACAATGTAGTTACTATGTTGTTGCTACCTATGACACCTGCTCGTGATTCGTACTCGGCGCGTGCTGGGCCAATATCGGATATTGGCCCGGCAGAGCCGAATATCGAAATATATTTCCCGCGTCGACCAGATATTTTGCTTTTCTACCATTAAATGTGTTACTATTTATAGTAACGTATGCAATAAAATTATTTATTACGCTACAATGCAGTTTCCACTATTGTGATTGGATACCCTTGGCGTAAATATATTGTGATAAATGTATCTCCGTACGAGCCAGGGTATATATGGCTTCCGCGTGAAAGACGGATTTGTAGTCCAGTGGTTACACGTTTGACTGGTAATCCAGAGATCGTAGGTTAGATCCCCCGTCTGACCCTAATAAAATTAACAGCCTTTCAGATGGGACTTTAAACCTATATCTCGTATCGGTGTTGTACACCGTGGGCGTAAAAGACCCAGAGGAGACTCTGGAATGGGTATCTGTCTGTATCATTGCACTATCCTCCAAAATTCTAAAATGACTAATCTCTTCAGGAGGCGTCGCTCATATGGGCAACCGGTTGCGACGATAAATAAACGTAAAACACACGTTCTTAGCATTATGTTGTTATTATTATTTAACGTCGCTACCGGTTACCCATTTGAGTGGCGGACAGTTTACCTAACAACACCATTCCTGGACAGGCTCCAGCGGTTAACCAGTACCAGGTACACCAATCTCTGAGCGGGGCTCGAACCCGTGACCATCAGTGATGACTGGTTACAGTGGTATACAAGTCAGCGACCTTAACCACTCGACCACAGAGGCTGACTCTAGCATTATATATTTCTTAGCAACGATTTATACTAATGATTATGCCAATAAAAATAATCACGGAACTTGATTATTGTCCTTATATCCCAGGTCTTAAACAATATATATGGTATTGCAATTGATTATCTCTCACGCCTGAGCATACTGTGGCTGATCTGGACTTGGTTGAATCAATTCATATGCATGTCAGCTATGTTCCTGGACAAATATAGAAGACGAATTCTTTATTAAGACCTAAACTTTGCGGCTTCTTGTCTATCTATTTAGCAGTTAAACATATTTACTATATATATTCACACGAAAAAGAAAGTGTGCACTTGGTCAGAGGGAACATGTTATGCTTATATATAGAAGCTATGGATAGGCATATTTATCATTGCACTATCCTCCAAAAATCTAAAATGACAAATCTCTTCAGGAGGCGTCGCTCATATGGGCAACCGGTAGCGACGATAAATAAACGTAAAACACACACGCAAAGTTAGTATCAAAATGTGCAAAAAGGTATTGGCTCTAATATATTTTACTTTTAACTGAAATTTGATAATTATCAGAACACTGTTTTACGTGTGAATATAAGTATATTTTCCCATCTAACCAAGTGCACACTTTTGTTTTGTTTGTGAGTATATGTGTGTTGTTAAATATCATTATGGCTGATGGAAATGTTTTTGACGGATATGTAGTCCAGTGGTAACACGTTGGACTGGTAATCCAGGGATCGCAGGTTCGATCCCCCGTCTGACCCTAAAATTAACAGTCTTTCAGATGGGACGTTAAACCGAGGTCTCGTGTCGGTGCTTTACACAGTGCACGTAAAAGACGCAGAGGAGACTCTGGAATGGGTCTCTGTCTGTATCATTGCACTATCCTCCAAAATCCAAAATGACGAATCTCTTCAGGAGGCGTCGCTCATATGGGCAACCGGTAGCGACGATAAATAAACGTAAAACACAGACAGGAAATGTTTTAATCCGCGAGGGGGAAGTTGAAGATTGTGAACAAATGATTCTGTATGTAGTATGGAGATAATGCATGTCAACTTAGCTTATGCAAGTTATCTTAGCTTATACAAGTTATCTTAGCTTATACAAGTTATCTTAGCTTATACAAGTTATCTTAGCTCGATTGCGAAACAAGCTCTTGCAACTTATATTAATATCTTAATCACTCTCGAGACCTCATTCGTGATGGAATCCATTGTCATGAAGGAGAGAGAAGAGGCAATGTTGATTTTAAATGACTTGCAGAAGTGCACAATCGTAACAGCTACAGAAGCGAACGCTCTACCACTGCGCTATCACGACTGGCATCTTAAATGTACGTATTTAAATAACTTTAATTACAACGAGTTTATCAACATGTAGACTACTAGTAAACGTGTGTAGTTAGTGCACATTGACCTGTCATTGTTCAGAGACACGAAAATGCATAAGGCATCGTATTTTGTTTTCCTTATTTAAGTTTAATCATTTTAGCGTCGCTACCGGTTGCCCATATTACAGTATTATGATACGCAATCATGATGAGGATGGACAAATGATGTAATCATTATGGAGACAAAATACTTGGAAAATAATGACAATGTCATGATGAATTTCTTTATTGAAAATGTAAAATATGAGCATGGCTATATAAAGTATGGCGGAAGTATCCAAGTGCAATTCATTCATTCTAACATTCTAAACAAGTGCACTACGAGGGGATAAATCTTCCTGGAATGTATTTGCTAAGTTTAACCAGCTCTAGGGAATTGTCACATTGAAATAATTGCAATAATTTCAACATTCCCGTGTAAATAAAACATGAATCACTGTAAAGGGATTGGAGTGGTATTCGGGGCATGCCTAAAGTCCGACCCTCGTGCTACCAGCTACATCGACATTAATGTAAATACAACATGAATCATTGTAAGAGGATTGGAGCGGTACTCGTGGCAAGCCTAAAGTCCGACCCTCGTGCTACCAGCTACTTCGACATTAATGTAAATACAACATGAATCATTGTAAGAGGATTGGAACGGTACTCGTGGCATGCCTAATGTCCGACCCTCGTGCTACCAGCTACTTCGACATTAATGTAAATACAACATGAATCATTGTAAAGGGATTGGGTCGGTCCTCGTGGCAAGCCTAAAGTTCGACTCTCGCGCTACCAGCTACTTCAACATGAATGTAAATACAACATGAATACTTGTAAGGGGATTGGAACGGTACTCGTGGCATGCCTAATGTCCGACCCTCGTGCTACCAGCTACTTCGACATTAATGTAAATACAACATGAATCATTGTAAAGGGATTGGGTCGGTACTCGTGGCAAGCCTAAAGTCCGACCCTCGCGCTACCAGCTACTTCAACATTAATGTAAATACAACATGAATCACTGTAAGGGGATTGGAGCGGTACTCGTGGCATGCCTAAAGTCCGACCCTCGCGCTACCAACTACTTCAACATGAATGTAAATAAAACATGAATCATTGTAAGGGGATTGGAGCGGTACTCGTGGCAAGCCTAAAGTCCGACACTCGCGCTACCAACTACTACAACATTAATGTAAATACAACATGAATCATTGTAAGGGGATTGGAGCGGTACTCGTGGCAAGCCTAAAGTCCGACACTCGCGCTACCAGCTACTTCAACATTAATGTAAATACAACATGAATCATTGTAAGGCGATTGGAGCGGTACTCGTGACAAGCCTAAAGTCCGACCCTCGCGCTACCAGCTACTTCAACATTAATACAACATGAATCCTTGTAAGGGGATTGGAGCGGTACTCGTGGTATGCCTAAAGTCCGACCCTCGCGCTACCAACTACTTCAACATTAATGTAAATACAACATGAATCATTGTAAGGGGATTGGGTCGGTACTCGTGGCAAGCCTAAAGTCCGACACTCGCGCTACCAGCTACTTCAACATTAATGTAAATACAACATGAATCATTGTAAGGGGATTGGGTCGGTACTCATGGCAAGCCAAACGTCCGATTCTCGCGCTACCAGCTACATCAACATTAATGTTAATACAACATGAATCATTGTAAGGGGATTGGAGCGGTACTCCTGGCAAGCCTAAAGTCCGCCCCTCGCGCTACCAATTAGAATAAACACGTTTGATATACGTTGTTCTTCCTTCATGTACTATACAACTAGTGGATATAGTGACATCCAATAGAAACTTATGTTCTAAAAGCGTGTTATGGTTGTGTCTTGTTTCGTTATATCCAATCTCAATGAAGTCATGACCGAGATCTCGTTAATTGACAAGAGTCTTTAACTGTTTTGCACTCACATCTTTGGCTTCGTGATTCTCACAAGAAAACCAATCAAACTTCTGTGTAGAATATTTGGAACCGAGTAGTGTGATATATTTCGTACGTGTGATAGTGGCATCCGTGGTCCAGTGGTAAAGCGTCGGATTTGGAATCGATCGGCCCCGGGTTCGATACTCGGTCAGGCCACGTATGTAGTGTCATTGAGCAAGGCACCTCGCATACATTGGTTATTACTGCTTAACCACTTAGGACGGCTAAGCTTGCCCAGGAAAACATGTATACGTCCCCGCAAGGGGTTTGACATTAATGGAACATACATACATAGGTCCAAACTGCTAATTGGTAAATGTTATCCGGCATACCATGTACGGAATCCTCTGTCCTTGATACCAATTATTTGCACTCAATGAGAAACCGATTGTTTTTATTGTTGTTCAATACAAGATGTTACTCCATATATATGTACATGTTTTGTGTGTGTTTTCATCTCTATTTCAGTCTTATCTACATGCATTACAGCAACTATAAAAGGAAGTCGTGATAGCGCAGTGGTAGCGCGTTCGCTTCATGTGCGAAATGCCACGAGTTCTAGCCCCACTGGAGCAGTTACAATTGCGCCCTTAGGTAAGGCATTTAAATTCCGCATTGCCTCTTCCTCGTGGCGATGAAGTCTCGAGCGTGGTTAATATAAATTGTAAGAACTTGTTTCGCAATCGAGGTAAAATAAATTTAAAAAAAAAAAGCAAATATAAACAAATATCAAATTAACAACGTACATAGCCATTCAATAAATATAATTTCTAGAGACTTTTATCACAGAGGAGCAGTCGCTAATTGAAAGCTGAACATGAATTACAATGCATAGTGCTAGAAAACCGAAAGAAATAAGTTCACTAATACGCAATTAAGAAATGGGTTCATTCTCAATCAGAATGAGGTTGACAAGCTGCTTCTCAGAATAAATAAAACCGAATATTTTCGGAACTAGCTCGATTCTTTGTGTGTGTTTTTTACGTTTATTTATCGTTGCTACCGGTTGCCCATATGAGCGATGCCTCCTGAAGAGATTAGTCATTTTAGAGTGTTGAATGATAATGCAATAATACATACAGAGACCCATTCCAGAGTCTCCTCTGGTTCTTTTACGTGCACGATGTACAGCACCGACACGAGACCTCGATTTAAAGTCCCATCTGAAACTGTTAATTTTATAAGGGTCAGACGGTGGATCGAACCTATGATCCCTGGATTACCAGTCCAGCGTGTTACCACTGGACTACAGATCCGTTACATTTCGTATAATATATATTATATTCGAAGGTTGAAAACGTATTTATGTCTAAATATAAACTGGAATGGCTTCAGTCGATCAGTAGACCAGATAGTACTTCAGGGAGAGGTAGGAATAAGCTAAGGACTTACTGTACATTTAAACAACACTATTTAACTGAAAACTATTGTAAAATTATTATGTCTAGATCGCATCGGGCTGCATTTAGTAAATTTAGATGTGGCGTAGCACCTATAAGGCTTGAAACTGGCAGATACGAAAACTTACAAGTAGAAGACAGAACATGTACATTCTGTAACACAATTGAAGATGAGTCACATGTTATCCTTGAATGTAACCTTTATGATGATTTAAGAAACATATTATTTGATAAAGCTCAACTTATACAACCTGGTTTTGTTAATATGTCTAGTCAAGAACAACTTAAGTTCATATTCACAAATGCACCCATTATTAGATTAGCTGCCAAAACCTGTTTTAGTATTTTACAACGACGTACCTCTTATCTATGTAAATAATGTCTATTGAGTGTTTTATATGTCGTCTTCATATTTTATTACAACTGAAAAGCATTTGCTAATTAGGCTAATCCCAATCTAATTGGAATTGGTATTTGATCTTTTAAAACATTTTTTAGTTTGCGCAGTAGTGCTTATTTTGCGTTCAGTATTTTTCATTCCATTACATCTTAATAAGATTTTAAATTTCAATTAGCGACTGCTTTTCAGCTTTATCTCACACATGTAGTTATCACATGTACATGTATATACTATAGTAGTGCAATATGTTATAGATGAATGATGTATATATGCATAGTCTCTTGTAACTCTGAATTGAGTGGCAATGTACTTTTTAATATGTAAACTATATTCTATGTGTGTTATATGCTGTACATTGATGAGACTGAAATAAAGAATAAAATATTACTGAAAGAAAAAACCTATTTTTTTCATTGTTATTTTTCTTTTTTGCCAATCGAAACTCCGTCATTTAATTTAATTAAATATGTGTGTGCTTTTTGTATTCTAGTACGGGCCATTGTCTAATTTTTGCAATACCATAGTTATTTTTATTAATTGGCACGTAGCAGTCTGTTTATGTATTGTTTCTATACCTGTGATGTTTCGTTCTTCGAATTTCACGATTTTGTTATATTCATCTAATGTGTGTGCTTTACGTGTATTTATCGTCGCTACCGGTTGCCCATATGAGCGACGCCTCCTGAAGAGATTAGACATTTTAGATTTTTGGAGGATAGTGCAATGATACAGACAGAGACCCATTCCAGAGTCTCCTCTGGTTCAGTAACGTGCACGGTGTACAGCACCGATATGAGACCTCGGTTTAAAGTCCCATCTGAGAGGCTGTTAATTTTTTCAGACGAGTGGTCATCTAATGTTGATAAATCGTGTCGACACCATCGGGCTTTCAAATAGTGCGTACTACGTTGTTTTAGGAAATGCTTTACAACAATAGTTTATACAAATTTATTTAGGCTCGATTGCGAAACAAGTTCTTACAACTTTTATTAATCACTCTCGAGACCTCATTCCTGATGGAATCCATCGCCACGAGGGAGATAGAAGAGGCAACGTGGAATTTAAATGCCTTACCTAAGGGCACAATCGTAACAGCTCCAGCGGGTTTCGATCGAACTCCGGGCCTTTCGGGCCTGAAGCGAACGCGCATCCACTGTGCTATCACGACTTTCTCAACAATAGACACATCGTTATCGAGGCCTCTTTCTTTATGGAGTCCATCAATAGTGATCGAGAAGAGGTAATGTGTACCTTCACGATGACACTACCACCACGAATCCATTGCCCAGCAGTGATCGAGAAGAAGCAATGTGTACCTTCACGATGACACTACCACCACGCATCCATTGCCCATCAGTGATCGAGAAGAGGCAATGTGTACCTTCACGATGACACTACCATCACGAATCCATTGCCCATCAGTGATCGAGAAGTGGAAGTGTGTACCTTCACGATGACACTACCACCACGAATCAGTGATCGAGAAGTGGAAGTGTGTACCTTCACGATGACACTACCACCACGCATCCATTGCCCAGCAGTGATCGAGAAAAGGCAATGTGTACCTTCACGATGACACTACCACCACGCATCCATTGCCCATCAGTGATCGAGAAGTGGAAGTGTGTACCTTCACGATGACACTACCACCACGCATCCATTGCCCAGCAGTGATCGAGAAGAGGCAATGTGTACCTTCACGATGACACTACCACCACGAATCCATTGCCCATCAGTGATCGAGAAGAAGCAATGTGTACCTTCACGATGACACTACCACCACGCATCCATTGCCCATCAGTGATCGAGAAGAGGCAATGTGTACCTTCACGATGACACTACCACCACGCATCCATTGCCCATCAGTGATCGAGAAGAGGCAATGTGTACCTTCACGATGACACTACCATCACGAATCCATTGCCCATCAGTGATCGAGAAGTGGAAGTGTGTACCTTCACGATGACACTACCACCACGAATCAGTGATCGAGAAGTGGAAGTGTGTACCTTCACGATGACACTACCACCACGCATCCATTGCCCAGCAGTGATCGAGAAAAGGCAATGTGTACCTTCACGATGACACTACCACCACGCATCCATTGCCCATCAGTGATCGAGAAGTGGAAGTGTGTACCTTCACGATGACACTAACACCACGCATCCATTGCCCAGCAGTGATCGAGAAGAGGCAATGTGTACCTTCACGATGACACTACCACCACGAATCCATTGCCCAGCAGTGATCGAGAAGAAGCAATGTGTACCTTCACGATGACACTACCACCACGCATCCATTGCCCATCAGTGATCGAGAAGAGGCAATGTGTACCTTCACGATGACACTACCACCACGCATCCATTTCCCATCAGTGATCGAGAAGAGGCAATGTGTACCTTCACGATGACACTACCACCACGAATTCATTGCCCATCAGGAATTAAATGGAAACCATATTCAATACACAACATTCGTGATGTTTTATCAAATACCAAATGGCAGGTTTTTCATATCAGAGGAAGCTGAAGGAGATACCAGTACTGAACCATTAAAACACTTTAATTTACATATTTTATTGACGTTGCTGTTATTCGGAGACACACTACCGTCATAGGAATGCAATTATTTGATGGAATACACATGACGTGAATATAATGCAAATATACGTGATTCGATTACCGACTTTACAATTTAATTTTAGGGAAGTTGTAGAATAGGAATACAACCGAGGCTATGCCGCATGATTTCGCAGACGAGTCTAATACATTTTAATTTGTCAGAAAATAGTTTAAGATTCCATTTATCCCGAGTTTCTGATACAAAAAAAGCATTCTGATTTATACAGCTCTGCGAAGGCACGCGTTTATTCGTGAGTACAATGTAATGATCATTCACTTGTGTGTTACGTTTATTTATCGTCGCTACCGGTTGCCCATTTGAGCGACGCCTCCTGAAGAGATTAGTCATTTTAGATTTTGGAGGATAGTGCAATGATACAGACATATACCCACCCCAGTGTCTTCTCTGGTTCTTTTACGTGCATAGTGTAAAGACTGTTAATGTTATTAGGGTCAGACGGGGGGTCGAACCTGCTATCCCTGAATTACCAGTTCAGCATGTTACCACTGGACTACTGATCCGTCTGTTCGCCTTTATACGCATGTATAATGTGTTTTATAGTGTAATATTACGGTAGCCATAATCGCATTGGTTATACCAGGCGTATCTTGTAACTTAATGAGAAACATTATTGGGTTTTCGATTACCTCCCTTGACAGATAAAGTCCGATTTAATATAACCAGAAATACACTGTACTATTATACCATAATTATTTGATCATAGGGTCATGTTTGAGGATAGCGCAATGATAAATACATAGACCCATTCTAGAGTCTCATCTGGTTCTATTACGTGCAGAGTGTAAAGCACCGACACAAGACCTCTGTTTAAGGTCCATCTGAAAGACGTGGGATCGAACCTGCGAGCCCTGAATTACCAGTTCAGCGTGTTAATCACTGGACTACAGATCCGTCTGCGATCATTCACTTAATAATACGATGTTCTTTTATGTCAATCTGGATGGATAGAAACGGAGAAGAACACAACACAACATTTTATTATCAGATATGTACATATTACAAATCACTTACCAATTGGATTTGCGTTTCATCGGTGTATGAACTTTCAGTTTGTTTTGTACACCTAATTTGCATAACGACCTTCGGTTTTATGCAAATTAGGTGAATAAAACATTCCTCAATGGAAAGCAAAAAACAACATTCAATTGTTATAATTACAACTAATATTTTACGAAGTACAAAACAAGTTTTATTTTTTACGCT
This sequence comes from Archivesica marissinica, assembly GCA_014843695.1. Lineage (NCBI taxonomy): Eukaryota > Metazoa > Mollusca > Bivalvia > Venerida > Vesicomyidae > Archivesica > Archivesica marissinica. The sequence continues at coordinate 57,414,514 of CM026401.1, forward strand.
CGCCCACATGGTTCGCCGGAGGCGAGGGTAAATAAGCTTAATCATCATCATCGTTGTCCGTTTGATTCGTCTCAACATACAAAATGTAGTCCACTATGGATATTCATGAAAATATAGTAATGTCATTCATTGGGTTATGAACGGCGATCACATTGGCTGAATCAATCAAAAATGGTATGTTGTTCAGAGCGTCGGAATTAAACACTTACATACTGTCCTGCGTTGAAACTGGGGATGGAAAATACCTGAACATGAGTTAATAATGCACTGACGAAGGTATGACACCTGTCATTCAGGGTGAGAAGAGGACTTGGAACGTGTGGGCATATATGGAAAGCAGTTAGGCAAGCCTCGGTTAGTAACAGTACTGGGTCTTGGGATCTGGTCATGGCGTGGTGGGATGTAACAACGGGTGGAAACGTTTTTGAGTTTTTTTCATTTATTCTTGCCAAAATCAGTCATTTTGTTTAATTATGCATAAATGTGACGTTCTTGTGCGGACCGTTTTCTAATGTAGTTAAATGTGTGGCTCAAACCATTTGTATTACCATGCTATATTTTTATAACATTATGTTGTATAGTATATCATTATGAATTCAATAAAATATGATTAAACTGAGTCTATTAATAGTCGAATAAAACATGGACCATCGTTCCGAATGCCGGAATTAACCACTTAGGCCTATGGCCTGTCTGATTAATTCCCAATGTAATAGTATGTGTGGCTCAAACCATTTCTATTATCATGCTATATTTTTATAACATTGTGTTGTATATTTAATTTATATTATTATGAATTCAATAAAATATGATTAAACTTAGTCTACTAATAGTCGAATAAAACATGTACTATCGTTCTGAATGCCGGCATTAACCACTTAGGCCTATGGCCTGTCTGATTAATTCCCACACGTCAGAACTCCAAACCATGTTTTATTCGACATTAAATAACGGAAAGACAAATAGTGGTTCCTAATAACAATATTGAAGAAGATTCATTGTTATAATGCAATGAATACTGTACATGCCTTTTCATGATTCAATGGACTAGACGATATTGACGTAATATTTAAATACACATACGTCTGTATTGTAAATCTAAGCACTCGTTTCCATCAATAACGGTACTAAAAATCCTTTCTTGCAAATAGAAATAGGCAGAAATAGAACGATGCCAATATTATAATATTAATAGAAACGAACAGAAAATGCAAATTCTGCAACATGAATATACCGGAGAACGAAAACCATTAGTTTTTAATATGTCATCGTTATAATGACTTGTACAAGAAATACGTCAACCATTACTATTGGTCAGTTTAAAAACAACTTGTATCGATTGACGGAATCAGAAAACAGGAAAGCAATTTTGAACAAGTCGAAGTTTTTAATGGGGAATGACATACTTGTTGTTTGGCAAGAAATAAACCTTTTTATAATCGAAGAAAATTACTTAAAAAATAAGTATGACAACTAGCATTGTCATGCAGCAGACACACATCATTGTAACTTTCTAATAACCTAAATTGCTGATTCAAAAGAGAGCACTGCAATTTCCGGTCTCGTGTCGGTGCTTTACACCGTACACGTAAAAGAACCAGAGGAGACTCCGGAATGGGTCTATGTTTGTATCATTGCACTATCTTCCAAATATCTAAAGTGACTAATCTCCTCTGGAGCCGTCGCTCATATCGGCAACCGGTAGCGACGATAAATAAACGTATAACACACGGTACATTTAATACCTTAATATACATATACATTAGCCAGTTGCCATTAAAAACAACATTGAGAAAAATAGAAGTAATGTCTACACTATTGATCTGAATCCAAACACCGTTATCCATAGCTAAGAGGAATCAGCACCGCTTCCCACTATGTTTAATGTACTGGAATATATGAGTAGGTGCTCCTATGCACATGGGAGTCATCGTGGCCGTGTGGTTAGTTTATTTAGTAGTTGACTTCAAATAAATTACCTTCCACTAATGTACAAAGTATGTTCGAATTCCCACACTGTGGCGTCGAATTGCTTCGTGTGATGTAACTGGCCTGTGGAATGTAGGTGATGCGACATGGTGTTGCCTTACTCCACAACAGAAGAAAGCGTAAAGTTTAAACTTTATTTATTTTACAACGATTGCGAAGCAAGTTCTAACAACTTATATTAATCACTCTCGTTGGCGCGGTTGAAAGCGTAAATGTGGTAAATCGTGTGGGAGGAAACCGGAGTACCCGGAGAAAACCCATCTGTCAGATCTGGCGACCACCGTACCATCTCACATACTTCCCGGTCTGAGGATCAAACCCAAGTTGCATTGGTGAGAAGCGTAGAAGTCGCTATAATTCTACCTTATTTGTTGGTACGACTCTTCGTACAAAAACAAACAAAGTAAATAATTGAGCAATATTTAAGCACGTCTTCTAATCCGAAATCAATTCTGAAACGTACATAGTGAATAATATAGTGTCCGAATGTAGAGTTATGTCCGAAAATATATACATTTTATCAACATTTTAAAAGTGAATATAATTATAAGTTATATGAACAGTCACCTTTCATTTCGCGATACATGTCACGGGTGCGCGAATTCAAAACTCGGAAGTCGTAATAGCGCAGTGCGAAAGGCCAAGAGTTCGAGCCCCACTGGAGCTGTTACGAGTGTGCCTTTAGGCAAGGCATTTACATTCCACACTGCCACTTCTCTCTCCCTCATGACAATGGATTACATCAGAAATGAGGTCCCGATAGCGATTAATAAGTTGTAAGAACCTTCTTCGCAATCGAGCTAAAGATAAATTTGTATAAATTAAACTTATAAATTGTATATGCATATGCTTATCATATACATTATTATTTTGCTGCATTCTGCAAGTCAGCCGATAGTTGCAGGTTGGAGTTACAGTTGCTTAGCACGTACATTTCACCATTTTAACTAGTTGCCGTCGGTTCTTAATCAGGGACTTGTGGGACTAGAATATCATATTATAATATATAACATTCTACCATTAAACAAAAGCCTGGCTGGTTGGTATGCATAGGTTATAAGCCGAACACGATACAATATGTAAAATATTGGACTGTATGATGCGCGTAGCGGCGAAGACAGTACCTATATTTTACATATTGGATCATTTTGAGATTTATATCTTACTTAAAACATACACTTATATAACAAGATCCTACTAATTGAAATTGTTAATTTCGTACATTTACGCGTAGTATTTAATATAATATTCTGGCCTTTTGACACCAGTCCAATATTAATAATAATGGACTACAAATACAAAGGCACGTCACGACAGTGTTTTAGCTAACGATACATCATGTTTCATTGACTGGTTAATTCATGTATGCAGGCCGATGCATTTTGGAATTCATAACTAATTAGAAGTTAAATGTTGTTATAGTTCTTAGAGTTTTCTCCTCACTATTCGATAACGGAGGCCACGAAATACTGAAATACGTCAGACGCGACGTTACCGTATGTAAGTCCCATGTGTGTCGCTTTCCGTACGTGCTGTATGTCTTTATGCTGGTCATTTGATGCATAGCAAGAAAAACTATTACATATAAATATGTAATAGGAGGAAGATTGAAAATTCACTCTGCATAATACACACTCGGATAGTGTATTGATTGAGTGTATATAAATATGTCATAGAAGGACGATTGAAAACTCACTCTGCATAATACACACTCGAATAGTGTATTGACTGAATGTATATAAATATGTAATAGAAGGACTATTGAAAATTCACTCTGCATAATGCACACTCGGATAGTGTATTGAGTGAATGTATATAAATATGTAATAGAAGGACGATTGAAAACTCACTCTGTATAATACACACTCGAATAGTGTATTGAGTTAATGTATATAAATTATAAAGCCCATAATTTAGTAATTAAATGCAAATCTGTTGACAATAATTTGAAAACCTATCCAACAAAATAGTATATACCACATCTCTGCTGCATCATCCAGGAATCGTATGGGAAGCAATTATTGTTACGTAAATAGATTGACCTGGACATTTCTGGATTCCAGCAGTATTTCTTATCACATTAATTCCCATTCGTCCAGAAAAAGACGGTGAACACTTGCAAACCATAGTTCACATCTGCGCATACTGAACTACACTGTTAGCATGTGACTCTGTGAATCTTCCATTATTCGCCCTCTTTGAAATCAATCTGTAGTATTCAATTACGAAATCTGGTGACAAGCTATCTCAAAGGCGACCAGAACATCGCAAACAAAATTTCCAATAACGATGTGTCGATGCTTGTTCTGTTGTGTTGATAATTTATCTAGTTGTTGGAGTGTGTTTTACGTTTATTTATCGTCGCTACCGGTTGCCCATATGAGCGCCGCCTCCTGAAGAGATTAGTCAATTTAGATTTTTGGAGGATAGTGCATGATACAGACAGAGACTCATTCCAGAGTCTCCTCTCGTTCGTTTACGTGCACGATGTACAGCACCGACACGAGACCTCTGATCAAAATCCCATCTGAAAGACTGTTACTTTTATTAGGGTCGGGCGAAGGATCGAACCAGTTGTTCGAGATACACATGCATTGATTAATACTGACCACAAAACAGCAAAGTATCTCACGCAAAAATAGGCCGATAGCCAAAGATGACATAAACGTAAATTCTGACAAATTAATCCGCCGGTTATCAAACATACACGTATATATAATAGTAATATCCGTAATTATGCAGAAGACAAATACATGACATTACAATATATATAAAATCTAGCCAAATAATATGTTAAACAGCAGTCAGAAGGAAGAGGTGGTGTGCAGTTTTTTTACCAAATGTAGGTCTCGTATTTTACAAATACGTTAGGGAATTTGTTTCTTTGCATTCGACGGCTGTTCTGGAATCAGTTGAGTGTACTAGCTACACGTGTGTGGCTCGATCAGGTATGCTAATACAAATTGTAAATGCATATAAGCATGTATGGCGCCCGTGGTGTTGTGGTAGACCGTCTGATGTATAGTCGCACTGTTCTGGGTTCGATACTCGGCCAGGCGACGTATGGTGCAAACATTGAGCAAGGCATCACACACACACTTTGCTTAGTGCTGGTTAACCGCAAATCGACTAAGTATGCCCACGAGGACATGTCTAGGTTCCCGCAAAAGGTATGTCATTAATGGAACACAGATCAATACATGCGGAAAGTGCCCTGTCCTTCATTGATACAGCACACGCACATAATATTATATGGTTTTAGTCTAAACGTGAGATTTCTTCAAAATGGTTCTTTGGTCTTAAATATATAATACATGAACTCATTAGTCCTTTTAGTGATGCTTTTTATTATTAGAGCTTTTATGAGTTGAATCTATTTTAAGCTGTACATGTATACATGTATAATAATTATAAGAATATAGATGATTTAAAACTGATTGTAATATCTAGTCTCCTGTAACTCATTGTTTGAATGGCAGCATACACTATGTGCTTATGTTGTATATATGTTTACATGTTTGTATTGTAATATTTATATTATGTGCTGATGAGACTGAAATAAACTATATATCTATCATGCCAATGTGCCAATCGTCGGAATGTCAACAGAGCGTGCGTCCGTGCTCCAGTGGTAGAGCGTCGGATTTGATATCGAGCCGTCCCGGGTTCGATACTCGGTCAGGCCACGTAAGTAGTGTCATTGAGCAAGGCACCTCACACACATTGCTTAGTACTGGTTAACCACCTAGGTCGGCTAAGCCTGCCCAGGAAAACATGTCTAGGTCCCCGCAAGGGGTTTGACATTAATGGAATATATATATATATAGCTAACAAACCAACGAATTATAATCGATCCGCACTCCTCCCAGTGTGACTATGAATTGATTGTCACAATTAAGTCCCTGTCCCGAGAGTCATATATCAATACATTGGGAACTTCTATAAGCAGTGACAGAGACCGGAAAATAGTGTGACAAAGCGAAATTCGATTACGTGTTGTGCCATTTATTGGAAACTACTTTTATTTCCATTACTATCGCGAACTTGTTTTTTTCTGTATATATCTTGCGAATCGAGAATAATTCATTATGTATGCCAACAGAGGGATCATATATGACACACGTTTTATATTGAAGTAGAGACTATGTGAATTTGCTTTCATCATGGATGTGTATATACGAATGGATAAATGACACATTGAAGAATACAAGCACCAGAGTTGCAAAAACCAACACATTCTAAGCGAACTAGTTTTGGCAATATCGTCGGAATAAATAACTGAGTAAGATTTTGATGTATATACAATTATGTTTGTACCCGTAGTATATTATACTGATATATTAAATCCAACATGTGCAACAATAGGTCCGCATCCGTTGTCGAGCGGTTAAAGTCACTGGCTTGTATACCAATGTAACCTATCATCACTGATGGTCACGAGGTCGAGCCCCGCTCAGACCGTGTCTCCTCTATATGAATATATTGACAGTTTATTGCGGAGGTTGGTGTACCAAGTACTGGTTAACCACTGGAACCTACCCATGAAAGATGATGTTAGGTAAACTGCACGTCGCTGAAATGGGCAACCGGTAGCGACGATAAATAAACTTTTTAAAAAACTACAGTTATAGAGTGACTGTAGTTACATAGCGTTATACGAGGGGGGTCCAAGAAGTTCGCGGAAAGTGCTTATAACTTTTTTAACAATACAGTTTTAATCATTATATTTAATACCGATATACATACATCTCTTTTCAACTTGTAGGAAAGATTTCACCATAGTAACTTTAAAAATGAAGAAGTTACCATAGTTTTAGTAATGCCTACAAAGCGTGACCGGATCAGCTGAACAGAAGAGAACGTGTTTTATTGCAAAATCGGCAATAAATTTGCCTTTGGCATTACAATATATTAGCATTTAGAGTAATATGTTAATCAATAAGGTAGTTACGCCTTTGTAATGACCGATAATTTAGTTTACACAGTGCATAAAATAAATACATTAAGTGGAATATATTACACAGACGGATCTGTAGTAGGTGTTAATCAATATCAACATAGATAAAGTATAATTGATAGTACTGAGGCGATATTCACAGATGGATCTGTAGTCCAGTGGTAACACGATGGACGACATGTAATCCAGGGATCGCAGGTTCGATCCCCCGTCTGACATTAATAAAATTAACTGCAAGTACAAAGGTATGAGGTCACTACCGTGTTTTAAGACGGTCTGCACATCTGTTGTCGATAGTACATCGATAGTACGGATTGTATCTCTGATTCATGCTGCACGGCTTTTATCCATGGTTGCTTCATGTTGCACACGTCTTGTGGATTAAGTGTACACCTCTCGTCTTATGGGTATAGGTTCGAGTTCCAAAATGGATACATGTTGATAAAATAGCATGCTGTGTGCTGTTGTTTATCGTCGCTACCAGGTTGCCTTCTGAAGAGATTCGTCATTTTATAGGAGGATAGTGCAACAATACAGACATATACCCATTCCAGAGTTCCATCTGGTTCTTTTACAAACTCCGACACGAAACCTCGGTATAAAATTACATCCGAAAAACTGATATTAGTTATTTTAGCGTGGTACAGAGCGTGGTCGAACCTGCGATCACTGGATTGCAAGTCATGAGCATTATCCACTGGACAACTTATCCGCTCTGTCAATGTGAATATACAAGCATAACGGTTGAGTTCTGGACAAATGTGTATCTTGTTCAAAACCACTAAGCATGTTTTTCATTTGTTTTTAAGAACACTATGATACACTATAGGTTTGACACTATACTTAATCAGTTTACGCCATAGTGACGGGGTGTCATTTATAAACTCTTTGGAATGGCGTAACCAATGTTTTATGTATAGTGTCAAGCCTATAGTGTATCATAGTGTTCTTAAAAACAAAACAAAAACTATTTTTAGTTTTGTGGTTTTGAACCCGCCAACACATGTCCAGACCGCAAGCCTCTGTGGGTTGTACTGCTGGTTAAGTACACCTCCATTAGTCTTATTTTTGTTTCATTATGTTGTTGTTGTTTTTCGTGAAATGTGTCTCTATTAACTATTACTGTTCTCAAATTCCAGGACAAGTTCTCGCGTGCCGCGTTTATAATTATGCACATTCCTTGTGCTGTGTACATATACTTTACTGGTAATAATATGTTATTACGTTTCCGAGAAACTTGATATATTTGATTGGATAAACAGAACTGGATAGATTTCCTTGTATATGTGTGTTTTACGTTTATTTAACGTCGCTACCGGTTGTCCATATGAGCGACGCCTCCTGAAGAGATTAGTAATTTCAGATTTTTGGAGGATAGTGCAATGATACAGACAGAGACCCATTCCAGAGTCTCCGCTAGTTCTTTTACGTGCATGGTGTAAAGCACCGACACGAGACCTCTGTTTTACGTCTCATCTGAGAGGCTGATAATTTTATTAGGGTCATACGGTGGATCGAACCTGCGATCCATGGATTACCAGACCAGCGTGTTACGACTGGACTACAGATCCGTCTTTATATTAATATATTTTGGTTGTTCAGTCATATAAATATATTTTTAACACAGAGACCATTAATTTGGCCGTATTGTGTTTCTAGTATTAATGGTGTCATTTTGCCAGAAGTAAATTAGCGAAAAATCGACTAGACTGGAAGCCACGCTAAATAGTTATGTATATTTGCTGACATCACCTTTCCTGTGGCGTGGTGATGTGACTATTGGTTATAGTTCCCAACTACAAAGAGAGCCACTAGTCAGTTACTGCCCCTGAATACTCGTGGAAGTAGATTGGTCCTCTTAATGGGCTTCCTCTGTTTTTATCGTGGTTTCCTTTGCACCACATGATATCTGTTTTCATTAGTTTTCTTATCTTATAATTATTAAATTACTAAATCTCGACAGATATCCTACAGCATATCCAATGGATACTTTACTGTAGAAATTGATTATACATGTAAATTAATTAACATGCTTTTGATAAAATCACATTTATCTTACCGCGACATATGGTTAGGGAACACCAATAAAAATAAAGGCTTTCAACTAAAAGGACTAATCATATTTCAGGTTATATTAAATCGGACATTATCTGTGAAGGGAGGTAATCGAAAACCCAATAATGTTTCTCATTAAGTTACAAGATACGCCTGGTATTGAGAAATGCGAGTAAGGCTACCGTAATATTACACTATAAAAACACATTATACGTGCGTATAGAGGCGAACAGACGGATCAGTAGTCCAGTGGTAAAACGCTGGACTGATAATCCAGGGATCGCAGGTTCTGACCCTAATAAAATTAACAGTCTTCCAGATGGGACGTTAAACCGAGGTCTCGTGTCGGTGCTTTACACCGTGCACGTAAAAGAACCAGAGGAGACTCTGGAATGGGTATCTGTCTGTATCATTGCACTATCCTTTAAAATCTAAAATAACTAATCTCTTCAGGAGGCGTCGCTCATATGGGCAACCGGTAGCGACGATAAATAAACGTAAACACACACATGTAAAGGCGAGTAGGCGTATCGAAATGATACACGAGAACACTAATTATACGGTGGAAGTCGTGATAGCGCCGTGGATGCGCGTTCGCTTCACGTGCGAAAGGTCCGGAGTTCGAGCCCCGCTGGAGCCGTTACGATTGTGTCCTTAGGCAAGGTATTTAAATTCCACGTTGCCTCTTCTCTTTCCCTCGTGGCGATGGATTCCATCAGGAATGAGGTCTCGAGAGTGATTAAATATAAGTTGAAAGAACTTGTTTCGCAATCGAGCTAAACTAAATTTGTATAAACTAATTACACGCTTGGAACACGCATGTAACAGTCATACAATCGTAATCACAGGAATAACTATACATAATACGTCACATCCGCATCATCCTCTAAATATGGCTTGGTTGTCCGATTAGCGCAGTGGTTAGCGCTCTAGCTTCTCACCAATGCAACCGAGTTCGATCCACGGAACAGGAAGTATGTGAGATGGTACGGTGGTCGCCTGATTGGACAGGTGTGTTTTCTCCGGGTACTCCGGTTTCCTCACACGAATGACCACAAATACGCTGTCATCCGAGCCAGAGAAAATGATTAATATATTAAGTTACGGCGCGTACGTGCGATGAAAGTCGTGTCCATGTCAGCGGATATTACTAGCAGCTTTTATTATTATTATACGCGTGCTAATTTCGGTCAGAAATTCAACATGGCGATGTCTAAACATGTACTCACGCTAAGGCTCGTACTTTCACAGTTACGAGAACAGCTTGATTCTAAAGCAGAAACAGCTAAATAAAAGGCAACACAGATTGTGGGTGCATTAAATAATGCAAAACAGGAAGACATTTTGTGAATATTACCATTTTGGTCAAACACCTGGATCTTGATAAAACAGACGGATCTGTAGTCCAGTGGTAACACGCTGGACTGGTAATCCAGGGATCGCAGGTTCGATCCCCCGTCTGACCCTTATAAAATTAACAGTCTTTCAGATGGGACGTTAAACCGAGGTCTCGTGTCGGTGCTTTACACCGTGCACGTAAAAGAACCAGAGGATACTCTGGAATGGGTCTCTGTCTGCATCATTGCACTATCTAAAATTACTAATCTCTTCAGGAGGCGTCGCTCATATGGGCAACCGGTAGCGACGATAAATAAACGTAAAACACACAGCTTGATAAGTATCGAGAATACTTCAGGATGTCACCACAGCAAATGAAAACAATACTTGGAGTCATAGGACCCATAATCAGCAGGAGTAAATGATGGAAATGACGTCATTTACATAAACTAGTTAATTGTCGCTTGAATGCGCCTACAAAAGTCGCTACCAAGGCGAATTTTGTCCACGCATACAATAATCAGCACGACAAACTGCTTCCATGGAAACGTCGGTATGAAATGTAGAAGTAGCGAATTTTGGGAAAGCGGCGCCTATTGGGCGCAGACAAAAGCCGCGCTGAAAACGCCCCGAATACACGTTTCATGGAAACGGGGCTTTAGGCAAGGCATTTAAATTCCACGATACCTCTTCTCTCTCCCTCGTTGCGATGGATTCCATCAGGAATGAGGTCTCGAGCGTGATTAATATAAGTTGTAAGAACTTATTTCACAATCGAGCTAAACTAAATTTGTATAAACTAATCATTTTTATTTTTCGGCAGCCACTATTCTAGATGTGCTTTTATAGAAGAATTGGGCTAATTAAAAGTAAAATCATTCATCAACAATACAAATTATAGAACGTATAAGGCAATTTTTATTTTCAATTTTCACAATTGTTTTTAAGCTTATTTTAGGTCAAACAATAAAAATTCTAGAAAGTATAAAGCAGAAACAGTTTTTATTTTCAATTTTCACAATTTCACAGCTCATTAATTTTTAGGTCAAATCTTCAATCATGACACATATGTCTTATATAAACAAATTTTTATTTTTATTATTATTTTCAGCACCACTTATACTACCATAGCCCTGTTACGTCCGTCTGTGCTTGCACATGGATAGCTGATCCTTCGTGTGGTAGTCAATCGAAGTACGAAGAGCATCCCTCCTATTGGATCTGTCGATCACAGAACCATATTGCCTGGTTCCCAGGCGGAAGATCGAACTCGGGTTACTGAGACATTGACATGTTTTCCTGGGCATGCCTAGCCGACATAAGCGGTTAACCATGTACTAAGCAATGTGCGTTAGGTGCCTTGCTCAACGACACTACATACGTGGTCTAACCGAGTATCGAACCCGGGACCGTTCGATTTCAAATCAAAACTGATGCTCTACCACTGGACCACGGACTCATTGAGGGAGACGAGAACTTAATGATTGTAAAGACCGACATTAAGCTGATAAAAAATACGGTAACCATCTAATACGGAGATTCACTCTAGCATTAGGCTGTACAGAATATGGTAACGAAAACACTGCTACAACAAAAGACGAGAGACCAATCAATAACAAACAATGCAGCTTTAACAAACTTCGCATTGGCTACGTCTGCATTAGGCCGGAGAAGCCTACACTTGTGTCTCGCAAATCTATTACGATTACTCTACCAGAACTGATAATATTTACATAGATATAAATAGCAGGCAGAATAGGATTATGCTTACAGTGGACAGGTGCAGATGCGAGCTTGTGTTGGTGAAGCAAAGCTTTGTTTGAATAATGGGATCAACTTGTGAAAAGGTTCGATTAGAGAGACGGACTAAGCATGACAGCAAGAAGGTGTGCAACGAAACGATGCCTCATCTGACGGAGACGCACAAAATAGCTATAAAGAATAACTGGCAAACATTAAAGCTACATATAGCTAACATAGGAATTGTTGTATATCTACGGTATGTATGTTTTATTTTTGGGTTAGGCTTCTGAAGTCGCATAGTTCTTACACTGATTGTGTTTTAAGTTTAGTTAACGTCGCTACCGGTTGCCCATATAAGCGACGGGCAGTTTACACCTAACAACACCTTTCCTAGGCAGGCAGGCTCCAGCGGTTAACCAGTACTTGGTGCACCAACCTCCGTAATAAACTGCCAGCATTTTCATATAAAGAGACCCGTGTCTCTTTGGGTCTCTGAGCGGGGCTCGAACCCGTGACCACCAGTGATGATAGGTTACAGTTGTATGCACAGTGAGGAAGCTATTCAGCTGTCATACGGAATGGCGGTGGTACTACCGACTCTCCGTCCGTGTGTGAAATACTGCTCGGATGGGCACCCGGGTCTTCCACCAATAATAACAGGAGAGTCGCCATATAACTTAAGCTGTTGGTGCGACATTGACCCCTGCCCCTCCCAACAAAAAAGCAAACATATTTGACTACAAAACAATGAATGTGAATCGATACAACCAGTTGGAGAAACGAAACTCCTTAGATTAAACTAATTCAATACTGGACTTTAACTAACGTAACGCGGAACTTTGTAACGTGAAGCGTGACTTTGTAGCGTAACGCGTGACTTTGTAACGTAACGCGGAACTTTGTAACGTAACGCTTGACTTTGTAACGTAACGCGTGACTTTGTAACGTAACGCGGAACTTTGTAACGTAACGCGGGACTTTGTAACGTAACGTGGTATACTTGTGATAGCTTGATCTCGCGCTATCCAAATCATAGCGGGTTGTGATCCGAGATTGGCCGAGTTATGTCACCCCAGGTAGTAGCAGTTCATTAACACGACCCCACGTCGTGTGATTATATTTAATGTATTGAACAATATCTGCATGGTAACCTATTATCGACAGCCGTCCACATGATAATATACATGCCCTTTTCATACTCAAGCTGCCTATATCGGAAATACAAATACCCCCCTCTCTATCTCGTATTCCTCATACAGCCAGCTGATTTATTAGAGTTACGACGTGAACAGTTGAACCTCATTTATAATGGCATCTGATTGATTGTATCTCACAAGTTATATTAACAAATCGAATTATTCCATCATCCAATTACATTATAGGACAGCATAGGAGGTCAATATTAACGACGATTAGTTTAATTCAATTGTCAAGCTATTTCGAGTATGTAGTGGTGTTTTACGTTTATTTATCGTCGCTACCGGTTGCCCACTGGACTACAGATCCGTCTGTTATGAGTATGTAAAGTATGTGCTTAGTTGAAAGCGACATTACATGGCAAAAAGCCAATAAAAGGCATGTTTGCACGTATAAATGCATTGCTACTACAAATTCTTCTAAATACATTCGAACACTATTATTGAATCAATAAACAGTGTTGTTGTTGCATACAAACTTTCAAAAGTGAAAGTAAGATTTAATATAGCGGTCATCCACGCTCCTGAAATGACGTTTGTTTGTCGTTGGAGTCAATACTAAACGCGCGATATTTAGCTTAGAGATAATTTAACTAAGATTAATTAATAAATTGGCACAAATATGAAATATAACGGTTAATATGTACGATAAATCGTGTTATTCAGGATACACCTATTGTATTACGAATGAATGTCGACCCTATTTACATTATTTTGTTATATCAACAAACCGCGTATACGACGCTTGTTTATTTGGTGAAATACTCAGTTTTTTAGATAAATATTGGAAAGAAAATTATACCATATAATAGGAAATTACATTCTGCAGACATTTGCGTTTTCACCGATGTAGTGTCGCTTTAAGTACTAATTATTTCAGCTTAAATGTTTATCATTCATTTATAATGTCTGAGCCGGTCTGCCACGTAGTTGAGTGGTTAAAGTCGCTGACTTGTATACCACTGTAACTTATCATCACTGGTGGTCACGGGTTCGAGCCCGTTTCTAATTGGATATAAACCGTTCATACTTCCAAATTCTGATTGCTAGACTAGTTTCTGATTGGATATAAACCGTTCATACTTCCAAACCCTAATTGCTAGACTAGTTTATTATTGGATAGAGCGCTCATACTTCCAAATTCTGATTGCTAGACTAGTTTCTGATTGCATATATAGCGTTCATACATCCAAACCCTGATTGCTAGACTAGTTTCTGATTGCATATATAGCGTTCATACATCCAAACCCTGATTGCTAGACTAGTTTCCTATTGCATATATAGCGCTCATACATCCAAACCCTGATTGCTAGACTAGTTTCAGATTGCATATATAGCGTTCATACATCCAAACCCTGATTGCTAGACTAGTTTCTGATTGCATATATAGCGTTCATACTTCCAAACCCTGATTGCTAGACTAGTTTCTGATTGCATATATAGCGTTCATACATCCAAACCCTGATTGCTAGACTAGTTTCAGATTGCATATATAACGTTCATACATCCAAACCCTGATTGCTAGACTAGTTTCAGATTGCATATATACCGTTCATATATCCACACCCTGATTACTAGACTAGTTTCAGATTGCATATATAACGTTCATACATCCAAACCCTGATTGCTAGACTAGTTTTTGATTGCATATATAGCGTTCATACTTCCAAACCCTGATTGCTAGACTAGTTTTTGATTGCATATATAGCGTTCATACTTCCAAACCATGATTGCTAGTCTAGTTTTTGATTGCATATATAGCGTTCATACTTCCAAATTCTGATTGCTAGACTAGTTTTTGATTGCATATATAGCGTTCATACTTCCAAACCCTGATTGCTAGACTAGTTTCTGATTGCATATATAGCGTTCATACTTCCAAACCCTGATTGCTAGACTAGTTTCTGATTGCATATATAGCGTTCATACTTCCAAACCCTGATTGCTAGACTAGTTTCTGATTGCATATATAGCGTTCACTTCCAAACCCTGATTGCTAGACTAGTTTCTGATTGGATATATAGCGTTCATACTTCCAAACCCTGATTGCTAGACTAGTTTCTGATTGCATATATAGCGTTCATACTTCCAAACCATGATTGCTAGACTAGTTTCTGATTGCATATATAGCGTTCATACTTCCAAATTCTGATTGCTAGACTAGTTTCTGATTGGATATATAGCGTTCATACTTCCAAACCCTGATTGCTAGACTAGTTTCTGATTGCATATATAGCGTTCATACTTCCAAACCATGATTGCTAGACTAGTTTCTGAATGGATATATAGCGTTCATACATCCAAACCCTGATTGCTAGACTAGTTTCTGATTGCATATATAGCGTTCATACATCCAAACCCTGATTGCTAGACTAGTTTCTGATTGCATATATAGCGTTCATACTTCCAAATTCTGATTGCTAGACTAGTTTCTGATTGCACATATAGCGTTCATACTTTCAAACCCTGATTGCTAGACTAGTTTCTGATTGCATATATAGCGTTCATACATCCAAACCCTGATTGCTAGACTAGTTTCTGATTGCATATATAGCGTTCATACATCCAAACCCTGATTGCTAGACTAGTTTCTGATTGCATATATAGCGTTCATACATTCAAACCCTGATTGCTAGACTAGTTTCCTATTGGATATATAACGCTCATACATCCAAACCCTGATTGCTAGACTAGTTTCAGATTGCATATATAACGTTCATACATCCAAACCCTGATTGCTAGACTAGTTTCAGATTGCATATATAACGTTCATACATCCAAACCCTGATTGCTAGACTAGTTTCAGATTGCATATATAACTTTCATACATCCAAACCCTGATTGCTAGACTAGTTTTTGATTGCATATATAGCGTTCATACTTCCAAACTATGATTGCTAGACTAGTTTTTGATTGCATATATAGCGTTCATACTTCCAAACCATGATTGCTAGACTAGTTTTTGATTGCATATATAGCGTTCATACTTCCAAATTCTGATTGCTAGACTAGTTTTTGATTGCATATATAGCGTTCATACTTCCAAACCCTGATTGCTAGACTAGTTTCTGATTGCATATATAGCGTTCATACATCCAAACCCTGATTGCTAGACTAGTTTCTGATTGCATATATAGCGTTCATACTTCCAAACCCTGATTGCTAGACTAGTTTCCTATTGGATATATAACGCTCATTCTTCCAAACTCAACTTCCAAGACGCCATAATCACTAGCATCCTATACTTAATCAATATATTATTACCCAAGGGCTGTGTGATGTTGCAAACTTGTTGCATGATTGCAGAAAACGAGATTACTTATTATTGTTGTAGCAATTGATCTGTACGGGCAATTCTATTTCCGTTGATCTACGTCTTTATAATAAGTGTGTACTATAATTGTATTATTGCGCTCAAATATTGACACTGTGTTTCAGTAATGAAATAGATATTGGACCATGTCACGTTTATCAATATAATAAATAAACAGTCGTTTTCACATCATAACATGCTAGTGCGTGTCGCGAATCACGCAAATTCTGAATAATAGAGAAATTATTGAAACATAAAACTAACTTAGTGAACGAAAAGTGTGCATAATTAAGGCATCTTTTTCAATAAGCAGGTACATGTTTTATCTTATTATATCTCACGTGACTACTCAAATGCGAAATTACGATAGGTAAACAGTCAATATTGTTTCGCCTACGAGATAATATTGACCGGTCAATATGTTCGATAATATTTACTGCCTTTGGCTTCCATTCTGAATCAGTAAAACGCTTTATGTGATATTGCTATAAATAAATCGACTCTCTTAATCAGTAAACGCTTATTGAAATGCATACATACACACTTGTAGATACTTACAGATTCTATAAATAGATTTACTGAAACAAATTATCTTGATTCTTTGCTGTAACCAACCAGATTTCTGTTCACATACTTGTACCTGCGTTCCGTATAATAACATAAATACATATTAGCCGTGTGTGTTTTACGTTTATTTATCGTCGTTACCGGTTGCCCATATGAGCGAAGCCTCCTGAAGAGATTAGTCATTTTAGATTGTTGGAGGATAGTGCAATGATACAGACAGAGATCCATTCCAAAGTCTCTTCTGGTTCCTTTATGTGCAGGGTGTACAGCACCGACACGATACATCGGTTTAAAGTCCCATCTGAAAGACTGTTAATTTTATTAGGGTCAGACGGGGGGTCGAACATGCGATTCCTGGATTACCAGTCCAGCGTGTTACCACAAGACTACACATCCGTCTGTAACGCATATTAGCCCGCGAACAGGCGTTGCTATATATTTGCCTTGTCAATCATATACATATATGTTTAACAGAGACCATTAATTATGCCGCGTCAGTTGCCAGAAGTAAACAAATGATAAATCAACAGACTGGAATCCAGGCTAAATACACCTTAAGGTCGCTGACCTATATACCACTGTAACCTATCATCTCTGATGGTCACGGGTTCGAGCCCTGCTCAGACCGTGTCTCATGTATATGAAAAAGTTGGCAGTTTCTTACGGAGGTTGGTGCACCAAGTACTGGTTAACCGCTGGAGCCTGCCCAGGAAAGGTGTTGTTAGGTAAACTGCCCATCGCTCAAATGGGAAACCTGTAGCGACGTTAAATAAACTTAAATAAATAAATACACATATACATCAATTTACAACACAGTAAATTAAAACCCAACCCAACTCTCCGATACGTCAACTTCATATATACAGTTTCTATATAATAGTGTACGAGATCAAAGGTATCTCAATACAACAACAACAACAACAACAACACCAACAACAATAGTTTATTGCGTAAAACATCTATACGATGCTTAGAGTAAATACAATAGTTACACAGTGTAGTGGATACACAAACAACACCAACAACACCAACAACAATAGTTTATTGCGTAAAACATCTATACGATGCTTAGAGTAAACACAATAGTTACACAGTGTAGTGGATACACAAACAACACCAACAACACACACCAACAACAACAATAGTTTATTGCGTAAAACATCTATACGATGCTTAGAGCAAATACAATAGTTACACAGTGTAGTGGATACACAAACAACAACAATAGTTTATTGCGTAAAACATATATACGATGCTTAGAGCAAATACAATAGTTACACAGTGTAGTGGATACACAAACAACAACAACAACAACACCAACAACATTAGTTTATTGCGTAAAACATCTATAAGATGCTTAGAGCAAATACAATAGTTACACAGTGTAGTGGATACACAAACAACAACAACAACAATAGTTTATTGCGTAAAACATCTATACGATGCTTAGAGCAAATACAATAGCTACACAGTGTAGTGGGCACACAAACAACAACAACAACAACAATAGTGTATTGCGTAAAACATATATACGATGCTTAGAGCAAATACAATAGTTACTCATTGTAGTGGATACACAAACAACAACAACAACAATAGTTTATTGTGTAAAACATCCATACGATGCTTAGAGCAAATACAATAGTTACACAGTGTAGTGGATACACACAAATAATTACCGAGAGGTCTCTTTAATAAAATCTTGTGAAAAGATATCAGGTTCGAATTACAAGGATCTGTTCTGCATAAATATGTTTACGGTGAGTTGTATGTATTAATATAATTATTTAAATATTAGAATATATTAATGTCTAGTCCTACTGATTAATGCATAATATATGAACTTAGAAGTATTAACAATACATCGTTTTTAATGTTCCGACATGATCTGTTCAAAGCTTATTAATGTTGGGCCAATGGTTATAATACGGTTTAAGATACTTGGTACGTAATTCACTATATTTTGGACATACTAAAATGAAGTGATATTCGTTTTTCCAAGATAGTCATGATACAATTCGGACAGTGTTTAACTTCTCGTCTAATAAACAAGACGAACTTAACATACTGGCAATACTCAGACCAAACCAAGGAACACAACTACCAGTCATTAGAACATTAGATATCAGTCTGTGAACGACTTTACGTCTAAACTTTAAACTTTATTTATTTTACAACGATTGCGAAGCAAGTTTTAACAACTTATATTAAACACTCTCGTTGGCGCGGATGAAAGCGTAAATGTGGTCATTCCTGTGGGAGGAAACCCGGAGTACCCGGAGTACCCGGAGAAAACCCACCTGTCCGATCTGGCGATCACCGTACACTCTCACATACTTCCCGGTCCGAGGATCGAACCAGGTTTCCATTGGTGAGAAGCGAGCGCGCTAACCACTGCGCTAGTCGGACAGCCCTATACGTCAGCGTGCATATCCAGGTATCTTTTCAATTTTGCAGAATGTTTGAGACCAGACCCGAGTTGCTGCAAACCTTTTTGGCATTTAAAGGGAAAGAACTGACAGAACTTGAGCGCACAGGGCTACTAAGCGAACACGCCCTCAGGGTAATGTCCACAATAGACAAATGTATCACACGCCTTGACGAGCCTTCCTATATGAGGTATCTACTCCGCGATGTGGGTGCCCATCACACAAAGCATGATGTGCCACCAGATAACTTGCAGGTAAAGATAATGTATATGACATCATTGGTAATTTATTTAGCATATTAGTATAGGGTAGATCACGAATTGACCCGTCTTAACTAAATATACACCGAGCGAGCGAAGCGAGGTGTATATTTCGTTAAGACGGGCCAATGAGTTAAGCTATCTGACTTAGACATCAAATATGTATATCCTACTTATTAATACGGATCTGTAGTCCAGTGGTTAACACGCTGGTAGTCCAGTGGTTAACACGCTGGACTGGTAATCCAGGGATCGCAGGTTCGATCCCCCGTCTGACCCTAATAAAATTAACAGTCTTTCAGATGGGACGTTAAACCGAGGTCTCGTGTCGGTGGTTTACACCGTGCACGTAAAAGAACCAGAGGAGGCTCTGGATTGGGTCTCTTTCTGTATCATTGCACTATCATCCAAAATCTAAAATGACTAATCTCTTCAGGAGGCGTCGCTCATATGGGTAACCGGTAGCGACGATACATAAACGTAAAACATACAGAAGGTCGTGACTATACGATTCAGAAGCGAGAAGTGTGGCTTTTTCATTGGAACATGTGACTTAGTCGTTGTCTAACTAACTTAAAGTAAAGAAGATATGTTGAAAACGACATCGTTGTTGAAATATGTAAATAATCATATAAATTCACAATTAGTGCGTTGACTTGATTTCTACTTCATTCTAAGTAAACGAGCGACATTCATAATGTATCTATAACCTCACGTGACAGAGAAATATTGGATCTTACACGAGTGGTGATGTCATACAATATGATGTGAAACAAGTGTTGGAATGTTGCTATTTGGCGAGCGTTTTAGAGACTTTAAGCACGACTAACACGTGATTTTTCCCCTCCCAGGCCCCATTGGGAGGTATCCCATGTATTATACTGTTTATAATAACACGTGACTTTGCAAAGCCAACCATTCATGTCCATCCATTTCAAAAGAAAGTGCAGGTTCGATCCCCATTCTGACCATAATGAAATGAACAGTCTTTCAGATGGGACGATAAACCGAGGTCTCGTGTCTGTGCTTTACACCTTACACGTTAAAGAACCGGAGGAGACTCTGGAATGGGTCTCTGTCTGTATCATTGCACTATCCTCCAAATATATGTGTAAAACACACAGACACACTGTTTGTATTCAATACACCTCTGCTTAAGAGAGCTTAGGGTGGGTGCACGTGAATGATATGAATCAACGAAAACCTAAAATAAATAAATAAAATGTGAATATCTATCTGTTTTGCTCATTTTCCTGTTTGGCTGTTTTTTGGCGTCTACCATATAATCAAGAACATGTTACTTACAGCGATGGTGTTATTTGCAAAATATTGTAAAACAGGTGTGGTACGACAACAGGTCGTGTGTGTGTCTTTTACGTTTATTTATCGTCGCTACCTGTTGCCCATATGAGCGATGCCTCATGGAGAGATTAGTCATTTTAGATGTTTGGAGGATAGTGCAATGAAACAGACAGAGACCCATTCCAAAGTCTCCTCTGGCTCTGGTTCTTTTACGTGCACGGTGTAAAGCACCGACACGAGACCTCGGTTTATTGTCCCATCTGAAAGACTGTTAATTTTATTAGGGTCAGACGGTGGATCGAACCTGCGATCCCTGGATTACCAGTCCAGCGTGTTACCACTGGAATACAGATCCGTCTGTAAGAAAACAGGTCGATTAACGATTCCAGCTTTAATAGACGTAGTAAGTTGACGTCACATCACAGGTTGGTTTAACATTATCAACATACGTTCTGATTCACATGTTCTTAGAAGCGCACTATTGCATTTATACGTGCACTTGGTTTAACATTATCAACATACGTTCTGATTCACATGTTCTTAGAAGCGCACTATTGCATTTATACGTGCACTTGGTTTAACATTATCAACATACGTTCTGATTCACATGTTCTTAGAAGCGCACTATTGCATTTATACGTGCACTTGGTTTAACATTATCAACATACGTTCTGATTCACATGTTCTTAGAAGCACAGTATTGCATGTATACGTGCACTAGGTTTAAGTCATAATTGGTAATCTGCGTTACACTGACAGAAAACAAGATAGTATTGAATTTACGACATTTGATTCTAATCGTGAGACCAACACAGATGTCGCTAAGTTAATTATGGTATACGAATTATTTCCAGAATCGTCTAATGCAATGTCCTTACTCTCAGCTATCTTGAAATCATTACTGTGTGGTTATATGCGCGGTGTTTGTCTATTAATGAAGCCAGCGAGTTGATTCGCAATGACGTTACTCCTAAAAGAAGAGCTAGATGTTCTTTATGTAAGACACAGACAAAAACAAACGTTTGTATATCAGCAGATAAGATATTGATTGCTGAAGGCTATTATGTCAAGAAGATGTCAATGTAAGTTAATATCAGTTTGTAGAAACAATAAAGTCGATGAGCAATGCCGTAAAATAAGCACCACTTGTATTCTAAAGCCTTGGTTCCAATCTGTGGAGCATTCACTGTTTTACTTCTGGCAACGTTGATATTATCATAACCTCAATACGGCTCAATTAATGGTCTCGGTTTTAAAAACTTATTTACATGACTGACAATGCAACATATATCAACGCCTGTTCCCAGGCTAGTATTCGACCAGAGTTCGGGAGTTTACATTCGCAAATTGTACAACGTTCGCTTTGCGTTTATTTATCGTGGCTACAGGTTGCACATAAGCAAGTGGAATGTGTTAGCTGGACAACTGACGCACAGCAGTTAGTATTGATGGGACCTAAGCTATATCTAGGTACATGTAATGTTTGTGTTGGGAGTCGCACAACCAGCTTAGGTCACACGGCGACTCTCCAGTTAGTAATGGTGGACGAAGACCCGGATGTCCCTCCGAGACGTATTGCAGGCACAGACGGACACATGGATAGAACCAACGACGTACCGCAATAAATCAATAATACTCGTGTGGGATTCGAACATATAAGAGGTGAGGAGCAAGTGTTTTGAATAGGCCACAGGGTTCCCCTTAGGTACAATGTCCTCGTTTACCAGACCCTGAGTCACGCAATGGTGATGTTACCAATTGTTCGTTGAAACAGATGGCCCATATATCGGGGATATAACATCGGGCTAAAAACATGAATGCTACATGCGTCTGGAATGAATGCTACATGCGTCTGGAATGAATGCTACATGCGTCTGGAATGAATGCTACATGCGTCTGGAATGAATGCTACATGCGTCTGGAATGAATGCTACATGCGTCTGGAATGAATGCTACATGCGTCTGGAATGAATGCTACATGCGTCTGGAATGAATGCTACATGCGTCTGGAATGAATGCTACATGCGTCTGGAATGAATGCTACATGCGTCTGGAATGAATGCTACATGCGTCTGGAATAGAGACTTCTCATACATCATGCAATAACCTCAGCAAAATAACATATAATTATTCTATTCCTGTCAATAGTTCAAACAATTTTTCCAAAGGAGCAACTATTGACCCGAAACAGCAAAACAGAAGGCTGTTGACCGAGAGGATGATAAATCAAACGTCTTTTATTCAGCATCGCATATTAACTATTTATAATTGAAAGAGAACATCAGAGAACCTCGCACGTATATTTAATATCACTAAACACACCATTTCAATTAGACATACAGTCTACATCAGCTATGTCGAATTCCGTCGAACCGAGCAAAATACTTCAACATAACCGAAGTTTGACTTAATAAAACACGATATAAACGGAGCCATTTATATGTAAAATGATAGTGTCTGAAACGGGGCTTTGATCCGTCTTCGAGATAACCGGATAATTCGACATTACCGACTTTGACATAACGGATGTATAATGTATACAGTTTGTAGACGGATGGTTTCCATAGTATACGTTTCATAGAGACGCTAATGGTGGGAGATGGAAGATAATAAATAACGTTTTGCTAGTTTACGTATTGGAGGCTTCAGCATACATAGGAATAATGTGGATAGCCCGACAGTTATTATTATTTTCTAGGAGAGACAATTTGCATACCATGGATGCAGCCTGCCATCCCACCGGGTTGGTTTGACATGTGCGTGGTATGTGTTTTTTTCTGGACTCGTACACCCAATGTATCAGTGGACATTATCTATAGAGACATCTGTACATACCATGGGTACAGCATTCTATCTCACCGGGTTGGTTTGACATGTGCGTGGTATGTGTTTTTTTCTGGACTCGTACACCCACTGTATCAGTGGACATTATCCATAGAGACATCTGTACATACCATGGGTACAGCATTCTATCTCACCGTGTTGGTTTGACATGTGCGGGGTATGTGTTTCTATAATGGGTACACCCACTGTATCAGTGGACATTATCTATAGAGACATCTGTACATACCATGGGTACAGCATTCTATATCACCGTGTTGGTTTGACATGTGCGGGGTATGTGTTTCTATAACGGGTTTATCCAATGTATCAGTGGACAGTATCTAGATAGACATGTTTACATACAATGTGTACAGAATTTTCTCTCACCGTGTTGGTTTGACATGCGCAATGCAGGTGCTTCTATAATGATTACAATGATGTTTATGTTATGTTTTACAATGAAATATTGAAATTGATGAATGAAAATTAAAAACAAAAATCACTGTTTATGTTCCTCGACGTGACACATTTTCTTCGCCCACGTATGGTTCCCAGCAATGAAACATTGGAATGCTGTCCGATTAGCGCAGTGGTTAGCGCGCTCGCTTCTCACCAATGCAACCCGGGTTCGATCATCGGACCTGGAAGTATGTGAGATGGTACTGTGGTCGCCAGATCGGACAGGTGGGTTTTCTCCGGGTACTCCGGTTTCCTCCCACACGAATGACAACATTTACGCTTTCATCCGCGCCAACGAGTGTGATTAATATATGTTGTTAGAACTTGCTTCGCAATCGTTGTAAAATAAATAAAGTTTGAAGCATAAACAAGTGGAATGTGTTTGCTGGACCACTGGCTCACGAAAAAACAATGACATAACCTCCACATCAATCCTTCATGTTATCTAAGCGCGATATTCTGATGCCATTACCATCATTATGTTGCGATAAAAACGCAATTTCAAGTCGAGACTACAATAAAATGTATTCGCTTAAGTGACTTCTCGATTTAGGTTTCACTGAATTGACAGCTACCATAAGCACCCGCGGGTTAGGGCTACTCGAAATATTATTGCATTCGATTTTCACTTAGTGAAATATAAACGGATAACACACGAAATTGGACAAGTGTCCTCTATATATATCCGAAAAAATCTTTGTATTTCATTATACACAGTCTGTAGTTGTTTTCGTCAATTTTATCTAACCAAGGAAAGGCCTATATAATGTTACTGCGGCGCCCCCGTAGTGTAGTGGATACGGAGGGGATACCTAGGGGATGCGAGTATCAGAACCATGACGGTGGTATCGGTGGTACCAATGGCCCTTAGGCAAGACATTTAAATCCACATTGCATCAGTCCGAATCCCCCCCCCCCACCATGACGATGGATTACATTAGGAATGTGTATGTGTGTTTTACGTTTATTTATCGTCGCTACCTGTTGCCCATATGAGCGACGCCTCCTGAAGAGATTAGTCATTTTAGATGTTTGGAGGATAGTGCAATGACACAGACAGAGACCCATTCCAGAGTCTGCTCTGGTTCTGTTACGTGCTCGGTGAACAAAACTCACACCAAGCCTCGGATTAAAGTCCCATCTGAAAGACTGTTAATGTTATTACGGCCAGGCGGGAATCAGGAATGAGGTCAAGAGAACGATTTAACTAATGTTGCTAATACACCCTTACGAATTCGAGCTCAATGAAATGTGTATCAATTATTGTCAATGGTTTGCATGTTTAACATCAACCCCCCCCCCCATACATTAGAAGTTGAACTTGGAAGATTTAACACTATTGATAACATTAATAGATTATGTTAACTATGCAACCAAAATGCAATTGAATCAGAATACCATTTTATATTGTGTTTATATTGTAAATATGTGGGCTACATAGCATGTGTACGATGCTATAAAACTTTTCTCAGATCTCAAACTCAAGCTCAAGTGAGTTGATTGGATCATTCTGAATGTTGCTGTCAGCTGAACCAATCAGATGATTGGGACTGAGTTTGAGATTTGAGAAAGGTTTTATAAACGCCAGGCATGACCCTCAATTAATGCATTTACATCTAGCATGTAAGTTCTAACAACTTATATTAATCACTCTCGTTGGAGTGGATGAAAGCGTAAATGTGGTCATTCGTGTGGGAGGAAACCGGAGTACCCGGAGAAAACCCACCTGTCCGATTTGGCGGCCATCGTACCATCTCACATACTTCCCGGTCCGAGGATCGAACCCGGGTTACATTGGTGAGAAGGCCAAAGGAAATATATAGTTGCTGGTTGTGTCAATAGATGTGAAACTTTGAAACGTTTTATTATCTATTAATAAAAAAGACAGGGACAAATATAAAACTGAGTGGAAGACATTTAACGTTACTCAGCCCAGTATGGAACCACCGATCTTCTACAAGTCAGCTGGAAATAATTCATTCGACAGTGGGATTTGTAGCTTTATCATTTTGATTGCAAATCAAATTTAATTGCAAATCAAAAGTACATACAGTGAAACCTGTGTTAGTGGTCACCTCTAGTAAGCAGCCAACCTGTATTAAGCAGCCAGTTTCAAGATTCCCAATATGTTAGTTTACTATATATTCGACCTCTATTAAGCAGCCACCTGCGCTAAGCAGCCACTTTCAATGATTCCCTTGGCTGGCTGCTTAAGACAGGGTTGACTGTATGTCATGTACAATATGATAAACTACATACAGTCTACATCCGCTATGTCGAATTCCGTCGGACCGATCAAAATACTTCGATATAACCAAATTTGTCTTAACGAAATTCGATATAAACTGAGCCAATTATATGCAACATGATAATGTCTGAAACGACTTCGAGATAACCGAATAATTCGACATAATCGACTTTCACATAACGGATGTAGACTGTAGCATGTAACTGCAATTGGTTTGGGATTCGAACCTAGAGCGGTGAGGGCAAGTAATTTAAATCTAGTTTAACAATAGCATTATCTATTTCAATAGCATTATCTGCATTATCTACATTATCTATTTCAATAGCATTATCTATTTCAATAGCATTATCTATTTCAATAGCATTATCTATTTCAATAGCATTATCTATTTCAATAGCATTGTCTATTTCAATAACATTATCTATTTCAATAGCATTATCTATTTCAATAGCATTATCTGCATTATCTACATTATCTATTTCAATAGCATTATCTAGTTCAATAGTATTATCTAGTTCAATAGCATTATCTACATTATCTAGTTCAATAGCATTATCTAGTTCAATAGCATTATCTACACTATCTATTTCAATAGCATTATCTAGTTCAATAGCATTATCTAGTTCAATAGCATTATCTACACTACCTATTTCAATAGCATTATCTATTTCAATAACATTATCTATTTCAATAGCATTATCTATTTCAATAGCATTATCTATTTCAATAGCATTATCTGCATTATCTATTTCAATAGCAGTATCTATTTCAATAACATTATCTGCATTATCTATTTCAATAGCATTATCTATTTCAATAACATTATCTATTTCAATAACATTATCTATTTCAATAGCATTATCTATTTCAATAGCATTATCTATTTCAATAGCATTATCTGCATTATCTGCATTATCTATTTCAATAGCATTATCTAGTTCAATAGCATTATCTGCATTATCTACCTTATCTATTTCAATAGCATTGTCTATTTCAGATCATACTGCCCCATTTCATCGATGCCATCAAGCCATATATACAGGACGAATGGTGCGACAGTGTTGAAGAAGCATGGTGTACATTTCTCTCATTGATATTTTACCATATTAAAGAAGGAATGAAACCGACAGTGAACAGTGAATCATTAGCAGTCGTCCCTGTAGTTGCTTGTAGCTAAATACGAATGTCTGCCTCGCCTACCCATGGGACCAACTTTCGACAGTTCATATATAAGTCATTTTCCGTAAAATAATCGAATCATCAACAAATGGAAATTAGCTATAGGCGGTGCTATTAATGGTCAGTTACTTCCCCTGAACACTCCTTAAAAATATAAGTGGCTTCCTCTGATTTTATCGTTGTTTCCTTTGCACAACATGCTATCAATTTTCTTCCACATTCTGATCTTATAATTATAAAAATACCATATCTCGACAGATATCCTACAGTACATCAAATGGGTATAAATCTGTACAAATTTGTTATCAATTCATTAACAAAAGTTTGATCAAATCACATTTATCGTACCGCAACATCTGATTGAGGATACAGCAGTAAAAACAAAGGATTCCGACTGAAGGGACCGCTATACATTTATGGTTAAATCGGACTTTATCTGCCAAGGGAGGAAATCGAAAAGCCAGCGGTGTCTCTCATTGTATGGTTTCAATTTATTTAAAAGTCAACTATTTAAACTTGATCATTTGTCTTATAGAACGTCAATTTGCATTATGACGTATGGAAAATAATTTATATTTCTCTTTGCTAAATCGAAAACAATAAGTAATGCCGCCTCTTTAAGTGTTTCTATCTTGTTATTTTACTGTATTTCACAATGAAATATGGGCATGCAATAGATGGAACAGCTTGTAGTATAATATGTCTAAGGGCAAGAACCGGGAGTTGTATGTGACGTATTGCGGTATTTCCGGTAGGACAGTAGTCAGTGCTGTAAACATGTACATAATGCATAGCCCATGGATATGAGTGGCGTCGCTCATATGGGCAACCGGTAGCGACGATAAATAAACGTAAAACACACTATGAGTGGCATATAAATATTTTCCAGCGAGAGCTGATCACAATTTTTTATCTACGCTAAATTTTATTTTATTCAGTCGTGTTACATGTAAACAAGAAATGAACATTTATAAAAAGTAACAGAACTAAACTAAAAGGGAATAGAACGAAAGAAAACTTATAATTGTTCTTCCCCATTTGCCTAATAAATTGGTTGATATACAATAGGCATGCAGGGGAATAATATATTTAATATTGAAACTACGTGAACTCTATTCAATTCAATTCAATCAGTTTATTTCACATAAAACATTATTACAATTCAAGGTATATACTAAATATTTTCAAATTATTATGTGAATCACAATTGATGGTATTAGTGAGTAAATAGTGTTGGATGTTAAAATAGAAAATGATTAACATTTAAATGAATATTTGAAGAAAGTTCAAGAATACAAAATATGAAATAGGAACATGAAGGGGGAACGAAGGAAATAAGACCGGTTGCTAGGTCAGTGACGACAACATTCGTATTGGAGTCCGCCATGTGCAACATTCGTAGTGGAGTCCGCCATGTGAAACATTCGTAGTGGAGTCCGCCATGTGGAACATTCGTAGTGGAGTCCGCCATGTGGAACATTCGTAGTGGAGTCCGCCATGTGGAACATTCGTAGTGGAGTCCGCCATGTGGAACATTCGTAGTGGAGTCCGCCATGTGGAACATTCGTAGTGGAGTCCGCCATGTGGAACATTCGTAGTGGAGTCCGCCATGTGGAACATTCGTATGGAGTCCGCCATGTGGAACATTCGTAGTGGAGTCCGCCTGTGGAACTTCGTAGTGGAGTCCGCCATGTGGAACATTCGTAGTGGAGTCCGCCATGTGAACATTCGTAGTGGAGTCCGCCATGTGGAACATTCGTAGTGGAGTCCGCCATGTGGAACATTCGTATTGGCAGTCCGCCATGTGAAACATTCGTATTGGAAGTCCGCCATGTGGAACATTCGTATTGGGAGTCCGCCATGTGGAACATTCGTATTGGGAGTCCGCCATGTGGAACATTCGTATTGGAGTCCGCCATGTGGAACATTCGTATTGGAGTCCGCCATGTGGAACATACAGATAGGTGTCCACCATATGGAACATTCGTATTGGAGTCCGCCATGTGGTTGGAGTCCGCCATGTGGAACATACAGATTGGTTCCACCATGTGGAACATTTTAGAAATCATTCATCATCTCAGAACCTTTCACTGTCATTACTGTATTCATGTACATAAGGACAATCACGGTGTGTGTCTTACGTTTATTTATCGTCGCTACCGGTTGCCCATATGAGCGACGCCTCATGGAGAGATTAGTCATTTTAGATGTTTGGAGGATAGTGCAATGATACAGACAGAGACCCATTCCAAAGTCTCCTCTGGTTCTTTTAAGTGCACGGTGTACATTACCTACACGAGACCACGGTTTAATGTCCCATCAGAAAGACTGTTAATTTTATTAGGGTCAGACGGGGGATCGAACCTGCGATCCCTGGATTACCAGTCCAGCGTGTGTCCCCGATAAGGAGTGTGCTTATGTTACGGTTTGGATTGCATACCTGCCATTCATGGCACTTCCTAGTATACTATATAATACGTGTCAGTAATGTGTCGGTGAAATAGTTTGCTTAATGAAAATGCCGTCGACATAATTCTAGTAGATAAGAACTTGATTTACTGTATGTCATAATATTTCGGAACATTTCTTGGCGACGATTTTCGAAAAAGGTTGTACTTCATTTTTCGAAATAGTGTTCGAGGTGGAAGAATGTGAGACTGCGGAAGTCAAAAAATGTGTTTGTATTCATGGTGAGGTTCGTATTGGTTAGTATTAAGATATATATGATATTTATCAAGCCAAAGTAAATGCTAATATACAATGATGTTTGTATCAATTATGGATTAATAGGAATGTCTGGTGGGATAATATATCCTATATACAGTCTACATCCGTTATGTCAAATTCGGTTATGTCGAATTCTCCGGTTATCTCGAAGTCGGATCAAAGTCCCGTTTCAGACACTATCATTTTACATGTAACTGGCTCTGTTTATATTGAATATCGTTACGTCAAACTTAGGTTATGTCGAAGTATTTTGTTCGGTCCGACGGAATTCGACATAACCGATGTAGAATGTAAATAAATATAAGCGACGGTGTAATAATATTGCGTGTAGAATTTGATCTACATGACATTGTATATCATGAAACTGGATTAGACGATTTATGTTGTGAATTCCGAAAGTCCGTGGAAGTCGTGATAGCGCAGTGGTAGCGCGTTCGCTCCAGGTGCGAAAGGTCCGGAGTTCGAGCCCCGCTGGAGCCGGTACGATTGTGCCCTAAGGCAATGCATTTAAATCCCACGTTGCCTCGTCTATCTCCCTCGTGGCGATGGATTCCATCAGGAATGTGGTCTCGAGAGTGATTAATATAAGTTGAAAGAACTTTGTTTCGCAATCGAGCTAAAAATAAATTTGTATAAACTAATTCCGAAATTAAATATGATTTTAGAGAGCATTGATAAACTTGATAAGTCAAAGTATTCATTCCTGTTGTAAGAATTGTGGAGATAAATATATTGATATACTGCAGTATTACAATATGTACATAATTATAAATATATACATGTGTGTTTATGCGTGCGTGCGTGCGTGCGTGCGTGCGTGCGTGCGTGCGTGCGTGCGTGCGTGCGTGCGTGCGTGCGTGCGTGCGTGCGTGCGTGCGTGCGTGCGTGCGTGCGTGCGTGCGTGCGTGCGTGCGTGCGTGCGTGCGTGCGTGCGTGCGTGCGTGCGTGCGTGCGTGCGTGCGTGCGTGCGTGCGTGCGTGCGTGCGTGCGTGCGTGCGTGCGTGCGTGCGTGCGTGCGTGCGTGCGTGCGTGCGTGCGTGCGTGCGTGCGTGCGTGCGTGCGTGCGTGCGTGCGTGCGTGCGTGCGTGCGTGCGTGCGTGCGTGCGTGCGTGCGTGCGTGCGTGCGTGCGTGCGTGCGTGCGTGCGTGCGTGCGTGTCCATTAATGTTGAACACTATAGGCCTACTTGATAAAGACGGTAATCTCATGTTGTGGTTATTGATTGTTTTGTAACAGCATAAATAGTATACAGTGAAATGTGTGATAAGCAGCCAGCCATGGTGATCACAGAATGTCGCTGCTTATCACAGGTGGCTGCTAAATAGAGGGCAACTGTATAATAAAACAACACAGTGAGAAGCTTAGGCTGCTTAATGCTTGCACAGGTTGGCTGCTAATGAAGGTGACCATTAATAGGTTTGACTGTATAGCGTGTAGCATAGATCATTCAATGTGTGCATTGCCCCGGCGTTATTGGCGTTTAGAGTGTATACACGGTTCTGATTTGATATGTGTAACACCCAGCTGTTTTACTGTCGTATTCGCCAATGAATAACTAAAAGACAAACGGTGGTCGCTAGATCGGACAGGTGGGTTTTCTCCGGGTACTCCGGTTTCCTCCCACACGAATGACCACATATACGGTTTCATCCGCGCCAACGAGTGTGATTAATATAAGTTGTTAGAATTTGCTTCGCAATCGTTGTAAACAAGCTCCTGTAGCTTTCAATTCAATCCACTTGTCTTGATAGTTGTATTGTATGGATGTTATATGTACAGATGTTATATGTCATGTTTATCTTGATAAAATAAAATATGTTTAAACCAATCGTTGTAAAATAAATAATGTTTAAACTTTTAAAGACAAATATTAGTTCATACGTAAAATGACGTCACGTTTGATATCAAGCACTAAACCATGTTTTACTGCAGATTTAAACACGGTAAATTCCTTCTTTGTGTATACAGACAAATTGCCGAGCCATGTCAGAATTAATTTTAAAGAGGTCCCACAAACCTATAAAAATGAAATATCATGGTTATAATTGCATGTCTCACGCAAAGCAATTAAAACGGTCACCGTGATATTTGTGTTGAACAACATTTAACATTTAGCGAGGGCTTTGTTGTTGCTGTTAAAAAATACTATTAATTTTAGGTCACACACCGCTATTGCAATTTCCATAGGCCACCATTATAACACACAGTGCCATTAAATTTTCCCCAAAAATAGTTTGGCACAAAATACAGTAGTTATCAACAGACTGGCCTTTGAGTCACAAGCAAATTTCAAATTTCAATGGGATTGACCGATTGCGATTGCGGTTTTTATTATTTTATTTATTTATTCCCACTAATCATTTGTAAGTTCATGTCTTCCCACTGGCAAGACCGGTTCTCAAACGTTGACCCAGATCGTTACATTGAAGCGTATGTAACATCCCCAAAAAAGGAAAAGACATTTTATGGTTTAAAATGACTAATCTCTTCACAAGGCGTCGCTCATATGGGCAACCGGTAGCGACGATAAATAAACGTAAAACACACAGACACAGAACTGTTCGATCTATACCTGAATGCCAGTACGGACATACACATCCATCAGGCATACTTTATTTGCTTCCTCTGCCTTATAGCTGATCAAATTAGCTAGGGTCTTTATTATTTTGTAAGACAAGATTTGTCATTTATATGTAGTCGCCACAAAGGCAGCGAATATATATACCGCTAAGTTTAGTATTAGTTGATGGATTACTATGCCAGCATAAAATTGGCTCCATCCATTTGAATATTAGTAAAAATTAGGTCCATAATGCGTTGTAAGAATTGTTCCTCTTAAATACGGCTCGCTAATATTGGCTCCATCAATATGAATAGTGCATGCAAATAGACTGTTCATAGTGAGTTGTGTGAATTTTCTTAGACTATGATTCGTTTCTATTATTAAAGGCCCATTGTTATCTAATTTATTTGAGGAGAAATGGTAGCGCGGTGATAGCGCAGTGGTAGCGCGATGATAGCGCGGTGGTAGAGTGATGATAGCGCAATAGTAGAGCGGTGATAGCGCAGTGATAGCGCGGTGATAGCGCAGTAGTAGCGTTGTGATAGCGCTGTGGTAGCTCAGTGGTTGCGTGATGATAGCGCAATGGTAGCGCGGTGATAGCGCAGTGGTTGCGTGATGATAGCGCAGTGGTAGCGCGGTGATAGCGCAGTGGTAGCGCGATGATAGCGCAGTGGTAGAGCGATGATAGCGCAGTGGTTGTGTGATGATAGCGCAGTCGTAGCGCGGTGATAGCGCAGTGGTAGCGCGATGATAGCGCAGTGGTTGTGTGATGATAGCGCAGTCGTAGCGCGATGATAGAGCAGTGGTAGAGTGATGATAGCGCAGTGATTGAGCGGTGATAGCGCAGTAGTAGCGCGGTGATACCAGTTTCGTAATCGGTCTAAACAAATTAGCAGAAACTAACATAATACTGTCCAATTTCTAATCTGTAATGTTCAGATAGTTCGTAATGTTAAATGCTGCTAATGTCAGAACACGATTGTCATCATCATTTAAACCGTTCCTAGTGTAAATAATTCCATGCCCAACTCATAAACTCGGGGTCGTGAAATTGAGACCAGCCAGACACGCCAACTCCACATTACCTCTTCTGTCTTCAACATGGCGATGGATTCCACAGGAAACGTTTGTTTTTAATGTTATGTGTGGCTTAAAGTCGCACCAACAGCTTAGGTCATACGGCGATTTTCCACCTATTATAAATGGAGAAGACCCCGGGTGCTCATTCGACAGTCCGTAGTCCAGTAGTTAACACGCTGGACTGATAATCCGTCAGACCCTAATAACATTAACAGTCTTTCAGATAGGACGTTAAACCGAGGTCTCGTGTCGGTGCTTTACACCGTGCACGTAAAAGAACCAGAGGCGACTCTAGAATGGGTCTCTGTCTGTATCATTGCACTATCGTCCAAAAATCTAAAATTACTAATCTCTTCAGGAGGCGTCGCTCATATGGGCAACCGGTAGCGACGATAAATAAACGTAAAAACAAATGCTCATCCGAACAGCATTGCAAGCAAGGATGGACGCCCTGATTGAACCATCGACCTACCTCAAGCAAGCTTGATAGCTTCCTCACTTGAAATAATTCGACACCCCTCCTATTGGAATTCGAACCTACAGCAATGAGTGACAAATGATTTGAAATCACCTTAACCACTCCGAAATGCAGTAGGCCCTATTGGTTTAAACATGTGTATTCATTCATAATGTACAGTATATATATATATATCTATTGTATACAGAATGGAAATGGATTTAATCGGCGTAAAGCTTATTGAAATTATCTTCATTACTGTTTTCATGAAATTGTTTTATGTGGGGAAGATATCATGCTGGTTTGCGGAAGGTCAGTGGTTCTCCCCGGGTGCCCGTCCGTGTCTGAAATACTGCTCAAAGGAGCGCCAGGGGTCTTCCTTCCTCCACCAGTTCTAGCTGTATAATCGTCCCATGACCTAAGCTGTTGATGGCGATTAGAATAACGCTGAAAGAACGTGTTGTCCCAATCGATCTAAAAAATAAATTTGTATAAAATGAAGTCGTATTACGAATTCCATCTCATTTGCATGATATACACATCTAACTGTCTATAGGACGTCACGTGAATATGTGTGCCTTGTAATAGAGATACTATCATGCGAACATTTGTAAATTACTGTGTATTTAGTTTATACACATTTATTTTAGCTCGATTGCGAAACAAGTTATTTCAACTTATATTAATCACTCTCGAGACCTCATTCCTGATGGAATCCATCGCCATGAAGGAGAGAGAAGAGGCAATGTGGAATTTAAATGCCTTGCCTAAGGGCACAGTCGTAACGGCTCCAGCGGGGCTCGAACTCCGGACCTTTCGCACCTGAAGCGAACGTGTATCCACTGCGCTATCACTGTGTATTTAAGCATGGGTATGGCGATAATGCAAATGGCGTACGGCGATAATTCAAATGGCGTACGGCGATAATGCAAATGGCGTACGGCGATAATGCAAATGACGTACGGCGATAATGCAAATGGCGTACGGCGATAATGCAAATGGCGTACGACGATAATGCAAATGGTGTGTATAATTGCCGTACGATATTCATTAAGCGTCAGGTTAAGTGCCAGTTTTTTAATGTAAACGAATGCTTGTTTGTTTGTTCGCAAACGACACTATTTAGTATGCATGATTTACAAATATGTCCATTGTAACAGTTGTGTCTTGTGCATGCTATTATTATTTTAGTTCTAACATGGCTTGGCAATGTGTCTGTATAAATCTGCAATAAAACATTGTTTAGCTAGTGACGTCAAACATGACGTCATTTTAGAATGTACTAGACTAAGTATTTATGTGTGTTCGCAACACCATTGTGCGCACGCATTATATAACACCAACGTTGTGTATGCTTGATATATATGGAAATAACATATGTATTTCAGTTATTTGTCTTTCTGAGCGACCGCGCTCAGAACCTCTAACCAGTTTAATAACTGTAAACTGTAAACTGTAAACAATATTCCGATTCTAACCTTAATAAGACTTCAATATAATACATGAGCAATCTATTCATTTAAATATGTGAGAACTGTCTGCAACCTATAATATTTACATCGCTATTGCGCTTCCTTCGATGAACGTATGTGCCCTGATTGTATACAATTTCGTATGAGGGCTACCAACTAATGATATACAGTTGACATGTGCACTCGAAGTTACGGGCATGCGCATTCGCAGTGTTAGGCAGCATTTCATCGCGAAAAAAGGCGTGTCTTACAGATTACGCTGTTCCAAGGATGATCTATTTACCTGTTCCAGCATACGTTGAAATCTTGAGTAAAAACATTTAAAATTCAAAGTGTGCTATATTTTCTTTGTTTCATTGAAAATAATAATTAATGTAAATATAAGTAATGAATCGCGGATTAATAGTTTCCATCGGGGTATGAACTACATTGGCCGTGTTTAAAGTTAGCGTGGATGCCTTCGGCCTACACGCACTTTAACCACGCCCGATGTAGTTCATACACAGATGTTCGGCATCCACGCTAACTTTAACCACGCCCAATGTAGTTCATACCACGATGAAAACGCGCTACCACTGCACTATCACGACTTCGACGACCGCACATTGGCATGGACGCTACAATGATTGGAAGAAAATCACGGACAAATTGAATAGGTTCTGCATTGTGAGCTCGACATTCACGAGATGCTTAAGTATATTGTTATATCGGATTGCGTAAAGGGCAATCTAAATAAATAATATGTCATATTATATAGCATTGAGGCTGCGAACGTGTCTGGTAATATGCCAAAATCGAAGTGATTTGCAGTTCCTTGTCGTGTTATGCTACACACAGATTCACATCCGTGAAATAATGTGAAGTTATTTCCTTGTCTGCTGTCACAGAGGTTATCAAAAGTGCACTTAAAGCGTGGGTCAAATGAAAGAAAGTGTTTGTTTGTCTATTACCTCCCTTGATAGACGATATCCGATTTATCACTAACTGTACAGTCTACATCCGTTATGTCGAATTCCGTCGGACCGAACAAAATACTTCGACATAATCGAGGTTTGACCTAACGAAATTCTATATAAACGTAGCCAGTTATATGTAAAATGATAGTGTATAAAACGAGACATTGATCCGACTTAACCGGATAATTCGACATAACCGACTTTGACATAGCGGATGTAGACTGTATATTCAATTTGGTTATTTTAGTTCGAATCCTTTAATGTTACTGGTGTTGCCTAACCAGATATAGTCAACCAGCAAGTAAACAGGGCAAATATAGTCAACCAGCAATTCAACAGGTTAAATATAGTCAACCAGCAAGTCAACAGGTTAAATATAGTCAGCCAGCAAGTCAACAGGTTAAATATAGTCAACCAGCAAGTAAACAGGACACATATAGTCAACCAGCAAGTCAACAGGACACATATAGTCAACCAGCAAGTAAGCATGGCAACATGATGACTTCCTCTCATGAAATAATTCGTCACACCTAGTGGGATTCGAACCTACCGCGTTAAGGTGGTAATTAGTTTAAAATCTTCCGCATGAACCACTCGGCCATGGATGTCCATCTGATAACGTAGATGATGCTCTGATGTAGTAACATGTAATTGGGCGAAAGCTGTGTTTGTCCTAATCACGAATTCACAAACTGACATCTGGGTTTTGATTCTCAGTATCATATCCGTGTTACGTCAAATAAATGTCTGTTTCTGTTCTCTTAAACTTAAATTTGTCTTTTTTATTCTTCTTTTTTGTCTCCGGAATGACAGATAACAAAATCAGCTCATCAAAACTATAATTACCATTGCCGAATAAAGTCATGTTCTATGATAAACACTGCAGTTTGAAATTCACTTACATAAATGCCCATGGTTGCAAAGCAATGTTGTAGTAAATGACACATTGTGCTCAGAACAACACGATTTTGTAGAGTAGCCTCAGAATAAGCCAACTGCGCTTACGTATATATATGCAAATTGCCAATAATAAACGACGCCCTATAAATAGATTAGTAAATTAAGAATTTGAAGGATAGAGCGAGAGAGGGGAGGGAGAAGGATAGAGAGAGAGGGGGAGAGAGGGGAGAGAGGAGAGAGAGAGGATAAAGAGGAGAGCGAGAGAGGAGGGAGATAGAGGAGAAAGAGAGGGGAGGGAGAGGAGAGAGAGATAGAGGAGAGAAAGATAGAGGAGAGATAGAGGAGAGAGAGATAGAGGGGTAGATAGAGGAGAGAGAGAGAGGAGAGAGAGGAAAGAGAGAGAGGTGAGAAAGAGAGGAGAGAGAGACAGGGATACAGAGAGAGGGACTGTTGCATTGATGAGACGCGAAGGCGTTAACCACTGCACTATTCTGACAACCGTTCAACGTTATCCCACCACGTCATGAAATAGCGTGTGCTAAACAACAACAGTTGGTATTGTTGCGCATAGAACGAACACGTGCTATGCTAACATTTAAATTCAACATTGCCTCTTCTATCTCTCTATTGCAATCAGGAATGAGGTCTCGAGAGTGATCAATATAAGATGTAAGAACTTGTTTCGCAATCGAGCTAAATTAATGTTGCATGCACTAAGAGACTGTGTTTAACAGGGAACATATCTTTTCAGAATTAATATACATGCAATCAATTAGCATTCGACATGTTTCAACAATTAATATCCTCTTACTTGATCAATTTAATGCATTGTATAAAAGAAATAAATACAAACAAGAAAAAAAATCACCTAACACATAGGACCTTATTACAACAACATGCGCCATTTGCTCTAATTTGCAGTGATTAATTCTTGCTCTATCACATCACACGACACGGAATCCAACGTCCTAATCGAAATGGCAGGGCTACACATTTACAAGTAATTGTATATAATTGCAAGCGTTGCCTAGGAACGTCAGGTAATGCATTCTGTTTATAAACCTGTCTTTTAAAGTTACTTGAACATCCCTCTGTTTGGGGTATATGAATTTTATAAATACACGAATAATGGTCGTTTGGAATGGCGTATAAATGTAATGCTGCTGTCCGTGTAGATATGTGATAGTTTGCCGACGTGGATTACATTGGCATGAAAGTAATCAACGGAAGTCGTCAGTCATTCAGAGACATAGGTCAGTTACTGCCCCTGGATAGTCTGTGTGTTTTACGTTTATTTATCGTCGCTACCGGTTGCCCATATGAGAGACGCCTCCTGAAGAGATTAGTCATTTTAGATTTTTGTAGGATAGTGCAGTGATACAGACAGTTTCCTCTGGTTCTTTTACGTGCACAGTGTACAGCACCGACACGAGACCTCGGTTTAACGTCCCATCTGAAAGACTGTTAATTTTATTAGGGTTAGTTTATACAAATTTATTTTAGCTCGATTGCGAAACAAGTTATATCAACTTAAATAAATCACTCTCGAGACCTCATTCCTGATGGAATCCATCGCCATGAAGGAGAGAGAAGAGGCAACGTGGAATTTAAATGCCTTGCCTAATCGTAACGGCTCCAGTGGGTCTCGAACTCCGGACCTTTCGCACCTGATATATTGCTAGTGTGTGTTGTCTTACTGCTGTTTGCTATTGTTGTTGTTGTTACTGCTGCTTCTGTTATTGATATATTGCTAGTGTGTGTTGTCTTACTGCTGTTTGCTATTGTTGTTGTTGTTACTGCTGCTTCTGTTATTGATATATTGCTAGTGTTTGTTGTCTTACTGCTGTTTGCTACTATTGTTGTTACTGCTGCTTCTGTTATTGATATATTGCTAGTGTTTGTTGTCTTAATGTTGTTTGCTACTGTTGTTTTTACTGCTGCTGTTGCTGCTTGTTGTTTGTCTTACTGCTGTTTGCTACTATTGTTGTTACTGCTGCTTCTGTTATTGATATATTGCTAGTGTTTGTTTGTCTTACTGCTGTTTGCTACTGTTGTTGTTACTGCTGCTTTTGTTATTGATATATTGCTAGTGTGTGTTGTCTTACTGCTGTTTGCTACTGTTGTTGTTGTTACTGCTGCTTCCGTTATTGATATATTGCTAGTGTTTGTTGTCTTACTGCTGTTTGCTACTGTTGTTTTTACTGCTGCTGTTGCTGCTTGTTGTTTGTCTTACTGCTGTTTGCTACTATTGTTGTTACTGCTGCTTCTGTTATTGATATATTGCTAGTGTTTGTTTGTCTTACTGCTGTTTGCTACTGTTGTTGTTACTGCTGCTTTTGTTATTGATATATTGCTAGTGTGTGTTGTCTTACTGCTGTTTGCTACTGTTGTTGTTACTGCTGCTTCTGTTATTGATATATTGCTAGTGTTGTTGTCTTACTGCTGTTTGCTACTGTTGTTGTTGTTACTGCTGCTTCTGTTATTGATATATTGCTAGTGTTTGTTGTCTTACTGCTGTTTGCTACTGTTGTTGTTACTGCTGCTTCTGTTATTGATATATTGCTAGTGTTTGTTGTCTTACTGCTGTTTGCTACTGTTGTTGTTACTGCTGCTGCTGTTCTTGTTATATTGCCACTGTTGTTATTGCTGTTGTTATTGCGGTGACAACTGAAGGCTTCTGTATTGGTTTAGACATATTTTATTCGTCATGATAATTGTATAAAACAAATACACACAATACAGACATGTTGATTAAATCAGAAGCTTGTAACTTCTTGAGATTCTCTCCATATTAGTTTGCTGCACCAACCTAATACTGCAACAGAACAATCAGCTAGTAATATGTTCTGTAATAAGTTAATAACTAATAACAGTCATAACTGCCATAGACACGATAAAGCAGATTGGGAATTCTGAGAACACGGACTACTAGAGTTAATGCTACAGTAGCGATATCAAATCATACAGTGCTTGGTTGATGTGTCTCCTATAAGTGGCATTTAACGTCATTTAGCGTAATGTTCATTTCGATCTGGTCGAGACCAATTGTGAGATCAATATATATATATATAGCATAAGCAGGTACCATTGTTCTCTTAGTTTATACACATTTATTTTAGCTCGATTGCGAAACAAGTTCTTTCAACTTATATTAATCACTCTCGAGACCTCATTCCTGATGGAATCCATCGCCATGAAGGAGAGAGAAGAGGCAATGTGGAATTTAAATGCCTTGTCTAAGGGCACAATCGTAACGGCTCCAGTGGGGCTCGAACTCCAGATCTGTTGTTCTCTATATATAGGATACATTATGGACATGTCACGGTATTAGCTATTAACAGTTCTAGTATAATTTCCAAGTTAGTTTCTGTTTGCTGTCAAAATTAAAAACTACAGACAAAACAAATTCAGTAGAATATATTACTTAATAATTAACTGTTCATGATAAGTCAAAAAATAGCTCTAGATACAAAAGTACATCTAACCGCGCAGGAATACTTAACGCAACCAGTGAACAATGCTATCTTTCACCTTTTCACAGCTGTGTAAGATGGCGTTTTCTTTCACTGAGAAAACTATATCATTCATTGGAAAGCATCAACAAAAATTATAATGTATAATTATATTGTCATACACATATTCAACCAATTTACAGTGGATGCTACCGGTCGTTACCGGAGAGATTAGTCATTTTTAGATTTTTGGAGGATAGTGTAATGATACAGACAGAGACCCATTCCAGAGTCTCCTCTGGTTCTTTTACGTGCACGGTGTAAAGCACCGACACGAGACCTCGGTTTAACGTCCCATCTGAAAGACTGTTAATTTTAAACAATTCATACAGGAATCCAGCAGGGTATCGCCCACTCCAACTGAACTAGGATTCGGTGTAGTCAAGCATGGGCCCATAACACACTTCTGACACCATTAAAGTAACCGGGCGCAGGTCGGAGTATGAACCGATACCCGGAGACGTACCTTGTCGCAAGGCACTACAATATCTCTATCCCCCCCCGCTATTGAATAGGTTTTCTCACTATTTGTAAACATTACACTGCACTAACATAAATACTCTCCACAAAGGAGGTAATCACCCACTCGGAAGCGGGTAAATTAATTATGGAAAAAGGCAAGAAATTGAGTTTAAAACGTAAAATATCAAACCAGACACGTCAAGGCCCTAGCAGCTTTTGCACAGAAACGGTTCATACGTCCAAAGACGCCATTGACGTGGAGACAATCACTATTTCGCCGGATGCTGAATGCGGACAGCATCATAAACAAAGGAAACTGTCAAAATGCATTGAAAAAGAAAACCAGCAACAAGACATGTAATATATGTAACTTTGTTTACCATGGGCGTACCGGTATTCGGTCACCTACGGTTTGAATGTGCATAACTTCTAGTCAGTCTCGTTTATAGTAGATGAAATCATATTAGTGTAGTGTATTTCGGCGTGGGCCCTGCTAGCTCAATTTGTAGAGCTGTCCGACTGGAGGTTGTGGGGTCGGGTCACTAATTTTTCCGCTCTTTCTTTGCTTGGTCACTTTAATGGCGACGAGGATATATGGTATGGGCAAAGGAGTAGGGTGCTGCTCCAGGGATCGGAGTGCGGCTCTTAAAGAATAAAAGAGGGAAGGGTGTAATGTATTTCGGCGTGCGTAGAACATCAGCCCGGCTAGCTCAGTTGGTAGAACTGTCCGACTAGTGTTCTGGAGGTTGTGTGTTTGAGTCCCATGTCGGGTCACTAACTTTTCTGCTCTGGCTCTTTATTTGCTTTGTAACTTTATTACTATATAAAGTGATCATTCTTGCATTTAATATGCTTAACTAAACCTAGATTGCATATTAACTGATAACATCTTTTAAAATAAAGCCACACTTTCACTCACATGTGAATTCAAAATGACATAACAAATGGGACCTGAGCTTCGGTCACCAATAACATTTCATGTACCAGCGTGACCTTGTAAATCCAAGCAATTGACTTTCCCCGTTACAAAAATAAACAAATATTTCAAAATAATATCTCTTGTGTAAAGAATGTTTAGGGTACACGTGAATAAGTCTCGTGAAAATCATCAACATTTACATATTTTCAAAATAAAATGTGAATATTGATCTGTTTTATGTCATTTCTGTGCTGGCAGTTTTAGCTTCTACCATATAATCCAAGTAGCTGCTATTGACAGCAATGACGTCATTTGCAAACAAATTTGAAAACAGGTACTGTCCGGAAATAGGGTGATTGACGATACATCATACATGTAATGACAAAGGACAGTATAGGTCAGAATTTTTGGGAGAAGTGAGAAAGCGCATGATTGCTTCCTTAAATGGTGTTCTTTAATATACTTCTGCAAAATAGGGTTAAAATGCACAGTACAACCATTAAATACAAAATTTGAATAGAAGGAGTGCTTTATAATAGGCCAGTGTATCTTACTAGACAAAATTTGGTTTGAAAATCGTAAAAACCAAATAAAAATTTTTTAAAGAGAGAAGTGGGGCCCCCAGAGGGCGAAGTCAGGGTCCCTAGGGTGACAATTTTGCCCCACATTGCCCTCTAGAATGATCCCTGATGCTTTGAATGTTTCCCACTGACTAGTTTTATTTCAGGTGTACTGGAGTACTGCGTCGTACAGGTAGTAGAGCCTCGGATTTGGAATCTAAGGACCAAGGTTCAATACTCAATCAATTCATGGCACATATGTAGTGGCTTTGAATAAGGCACCTAACACACCTTGCTTAATATGGGTTACAGCTGAGGTTGGCTATGTCTGTGGCCTGCCCTAGGTCTCCCGCAAGTGGTTTGGCATAAATGTGTTAACATATTTTGAATATGGTGCCCTTTTCATAGCCAAGAGGGTTTGAGCCCTGCTAGAACCAGCCCCTCAACTTCAAGTCCTAGAACCAGCCCCTCAACTTCAAGTCCTAGAACCAGCCCCTCAACTTCAAGTCCTAGAACCAGCCTCTCAACTTCAAGTCCATTACGAGTGAACTAAGCTAATGTTGTTAGAACTTGTTTCGCAATCTAGCTAAGCTAAATATGCATAAAAGGAGAAATATTATACTATAGACTCAGTCACTGCCAAATTGTATTTTATGTAGATTTAGATTGATAACAAACTCTTGCAGACATTCGAATAATAGTGATTTTTAGCGATTTTGATGGTACCGGCAAAATATTATTTTCCGACAGAACGGCTGCCGGTTAAGAAATTAAAACTACCCCATCCTCTGTGGCAGAAATCATTTGTTCTGAAACACTTTATTCCACCTTAATATCATTCTCCCTCAAATCTCCCTTAACATTTGAATTTGCGATTTTTTGGTTAAACTTTATTTATTTTACAACGATTGCGAAGCAAGTTCTAACAACTTATATTTATCACTCTCATTGG
Organism: Archivesica marissinica; assembly: GCA_014843695.1. NCBI lineage: Eukaryota > Metazoa > Mollusca > Bivalvia > Venerida > Vesicomyidae > Archivesica > Archivesica marissinica. Next base: position 57,458,931 of record CM026401.1, read on the forward strand.
CACCGATGTAAATGTGATCATTCGTGTGGGCGGAAACCGGAGTACCCGGAGAAAACCCACCTGTCCGATTTGGCGACCACTGAACCATCTCACATACTTCCCGGTCCAAGGATCGAACCCGGGTTGCATTGGCGACTTCAATTGTGCATAGTGTTGGTTGATGGTGAAGTTGGAATTGTGTTCCCCATTATCCATGTTCTCAGAGTATTATACTTAAGTTGTCAATCATACATTTTTACTATTTCAGTGGCTTTCTTGAGACCAAAAATCCGAGTTTGAGTAAACTGAGGGAGCTGATATTTTCCCTGACTCCTCAAGACACAGACATTACAGAGTTGTCTCCATTTCCAGCATTTCCTAGAAAGGTTAGTAAATCTAGGGGAGCACACTTATCAATATTACATGTACTCGTACATTCAGAGATCGGAGCATTGTCGTACTCAGGGTTCCCTGAGGGTTTTGACTCGCAATTTCCGACCAACAGCGGGATGTTCCTTTCATGTATTAACACTGTACTCTACATAAACACCTTTATAGATTACCCCCATAAACACCTTTATGTATTTACATAGTATTGGTTACGGTACAGTCATGTATTAGCAGGGTTCCCTCTGTCTGAATGTTTGTCTGCGCCACTTCTGTCGCCAATTGAAAAACATTGGAGCCAATTAAAAATCTTGGAGCCAACTAAGAGCCATATAGTTCACAAATAAATATGTGAAGCCATGTATTTGACAAAACGTGTGTCCAAAAAAAAAATTGTTGCACCAAATATGTTCGCTAATTCGCACCATTTAGCGCCAATGTTTGTTTTTTGTCGCAATTGGCGCCATCGGTGATAGACAGCAGGAACCCTGATTAGTAGAACGGTCTGGCTTGGTCAGCTCACACATTGGTCTAGAGTGCATTGTAAGATCGAGAGAAAAATTACATGTACGTAAAATACCAACATGCATATATTTGACTCTTGAAATTTGGACCTCAAGGGTCATTGACTCTTGACTTTCAAAGTCTAGTGAAAGCCCTGTTAAGTATATAGTCCACATGCCAACAACATCCCGACCGTCCACATGTCAGCAACATCCCAACCTTCCACATGCCAACAACATCTGACCTTCCACATGCCAACAACATCAACAACATCCGACCTTCCACATGTCAACAACATCCGACCTTCCACATGCCAACAACATCCCAACCTTCCACATGCCAACAACATCCCGACCTTCTACATGCCAACAACATCCCGACCTTCCACATGTCAACAACATCCAAACTTCCACATGCCAGCAAAATCCCGACCTTCCACATGTCAACAACATCCCAACCTTCCACATGCCAACAACATCCCAACCTTCCACATGCCAACAACATCCCAACCTTCCACATGCCAACAACATCCCAACCTTCCACATGCCAACAACATCCCAACCGTCCACATGCCAGCAACATCCAACCTTCCACATGCCAGCAACATCCGACCTTCCACATGCCAACAACATCCGACCTTCCACATGCCAACAACATCCGACCTTCCACATGCCAACAACATCCGACCGTCCACATGCCAACAACATCCGACCTTCCACATGCCAACAACATCCGACCTTCCACATGCCAACAACATCCCGACCTTCCACATGCCAACAACATCCCAACCTTCCACATGCCAACAACATCCCAACCTTCCACATGCCAACAACATCCCAACCTTCCACATGCCAACAACATCCGACCTTCCACATGCCAACAACATCCCAACCTTCCACATGCCAGCAACATCCAACCTTCCACATGCCAACAACATCCTGACCTTCCACATGCCAACAACATCCCAACCTTCCACATGCCAACAACATCCCAACCTTCCACATGCCAACAACATCCCAACCTTCCACATGCCAACAACATCCCAACCTTCCACATGCCAACAACATCCCAACCTTCCACATGCCAACAACATCCCAACCTTCCACATGCCACAACATCCACCTTCACATGCCAACACATCCCAACCTTCCACATGCCAACAACATCCCGACCTTCCACATGCCAACAACATCCAACCTTCCACATGCCAACAACATCCCAACCTTCCACATGCCAACAACATCACAACCTTCCACATGCCAGCAACATCCTGACCTTCCACATGCCAACAACATCCCAACCTTCCACATGCCAACAACATCACAACCTTCCACATGCCAGCAACATCCTGACCTTCCACATGCCAACAACATCCACCTTCCATGCCAACAACATCCCGACCTTCCACATGCCAACAACATCCCAACCTTCCACATGCCAACAACATCCTGACCTTCCACATGCCAACAACATCCCAACCTTCCACATGCCAACAACATCCGACCTTCCACATGCCAACAACATCCAACCTTCCACATGCCAACAACATCTGACCTTCCACATGCCACAACATCCCAACCTTCCACATGCCAGCAACATCCCAACCTTCCACATGCCACAACATCCCAACCTTCCACATGCCAACATCATCCCGACCTTCCACATGCCAGCAAGATCCCGACCTTCCACATGCCAGCAACATCCAACCTTCCACATGCCAACAACATCCCACCTTCCACATGCCAACAACATCCTGACCTTCCACATGCCAAAAACATCCCGACCTTCCACATGCCAACAACATCTGACCATCCACATGCCAACAACATCCCACCGTCCACATGCCAACAACATCCGACCTTCCACATGCCAACAACATCCCAACCTTCCACATGCCAGCAACATCCCAACCTTCCACATGCCAACAACATCCCAACCTTCCACATGCCAACAACATCCCAACCTTCTACATGCCAACAACATCCCAACCTTCCACATGCCAGCAACATCCGACCTTCCACATGCCAACAACATCCGAACTTCCACATGCCAGCAACATCCTGACGTTCCACATGCCAGCAACATCCAGACCTTCTACATGCCAGCAACATCCGACCTTCCACATGCCAGCAACATCCTGACCTTCCACATGCCAGCAACATCCTGACCTTCCACATGCCAACACCATCCCAACCGTCCACATGCCAACAACATCCAACCTTCCACATGCCAGCAACATCCAACCTTCCACATGTCAGCAACATCCCAACCTTCCACATGCCAGCAACATCCTGACCTTCCACATGCCAGCCAATAACATCCTGACCAGCCACATGCCAGCCAACAACATCCTGACCGTCCACATGCCAGCCAGCAACATCCAACCTTCCACATGCCAGCAACATCCGACCTTCCACATGCCAACAACATCCGACCTTCCACATGCCAACAACATCCCAACCTTCCACATGCCAGCAACATCCGACCGTCCACATGCCAACAACATCCGACCTTCCACATGTCAGCAACATCCAACCTTCCACATGCCAACACCATCCGACCTTCCACATGCCAACAACATCCTGACCTTCCACATGCCAACAACATCCCAACCTTCCACATGCCACCCAACAACATCCCAACCTTCCACATGCCAACAACATCCAACCGTCCACATGCCAACAACATCCGACCTTCCACATGCCAACAACATCCCAACCTTCCACATGCCAACAACATCCCAACAACATCCCAACCCTCCACATGCCAACAACATCCCAACCTTCCACATGCCAACAACATCCAACCTTCCACATGCCAACAACATCCTACCTTCCACATGCCAACAACATCCCAACCTTCCACATGCCAACAACATCCCAACCTTCCACATGCCAACAACATCCAACCTTCCACATGCCAACAACATCCCAACCTTCCACATGTCAACACCATCCCAACCTTCCACATGCCAACAACATCCCAACCGTCCACATGCCAGCAACATCCAACCTTCGACATGCCAACAACATCCGACCTTCCACATGCCAGCAACATCCGACCTTCCACATGCCAACAACATCCGACCTTCCACATGCCAACAACATCCCGACCTTCCACATGCCAACAACATCCGACCTTCCACATGCCAACAACATCCAACCTTCCACATGCCAACAACATCCCAACCTTCCACATGCCAACAACATCCCAACCTTCCACATGCCAACAACATCCGACCTTCCACATGCCAACAACATCCGACCTTCCACATGCCAACAACATGCGACCTTCCACATGCCAACAACATCCGACCTTCCACATACCAGCAACATCCAACCATCCACGTGCCAACAACATCCAACCTTCCACATGTCAACAACATCCCAACCTTCCACATGCCAACAACATCCCGACCTTCCACATACCAACAACATCCAACCTTCCACATGCCAACAACATCCCGACCTTCCACATGCCAACAACATCAACAACATCCCGACCTTCCACATCCCAGCAACATCCCGACCTTCCACATGCCAACAACATCCGACCTTCCACATGTCAGCAACATCCCGACCTTCCACATGTCAGCAACATCCCGACCTTCCACATGCCAACAACATCCACCTTCCACATGCCAGCAACATCCCGACCTTCCACATGCCAACAACATCCGACCTTCCACATGCCAACAACATCCGACCTTCCACATGCCAACAACATCCCACCTTCCACATGCCAACAACATCCCGACCTTCCACATGCCAACAACATCCAACCTTCCACATGCCAACAACATCCCGACCTTCCACATGCCAACAACATCCCGACCTTCCACATGCCAACAACATCCCAACCTTCCACATGCCAACAACATCCAACCTTCCACATGCCAACAACATCTGACCTTCCACATGCCACAACATCCAACCTTCCACATGCCAACAACATCCCGACCTTCCACATGCCAACAACATCCAACCTTCCACATGCCAACAACATCCTGACCTTCCACATGCCACAACATCCCAACCTTCCACATGCCAACAACATCCACCTTCCACATGCCAACAACATCCAACCTTCCACATGCCAACAACATCCCAACCTTCCACATGCCAACAACATCCGACCTTCCACATCCAACAACATCAACAACTCCCACATTCCACACATGCCAGCAACATCAACAACATCCAACCTTCCACATGCCAACAACATCTGACCTTCCACATGCCAGCAACATCAACAACATCCAACCTTCCACATGCCAACAACATCTGACCTTCCACATGCCAACAACATCCAACCTTCCACATGCCAACAACATCCGACCTTCCACATGCCAGCAACATCCCACCTTCCACGTGCCAACA
>CM026401.1:57465179-57489885 GCA_014843695.1 Archivesica marissinica
CTTCCACATGCCAACAACATCCGACCTTCCACATGCCAACAACATCCGACCTTCCACATGCCAACACCATCCGACCTTCCACATGCCAGCAACATCCCGACCTTCCACATGCCAACAACATCCGACCTTCCACATGCCAGCAACATCCCAACCGTCCACATGCCAACAACATCCAACCTTCCACATGTCAGCAACATCCCAACCTTCCACATGCCAGCAACATCCTGACCTTCCACATGCCAGCCAACAACATCCTGACCATCCACATGCCATCCAACAACATCCTGTCCGTCCACATGCCAGCCAACAACATCCTGACCGTCCACATGCCAGCATCATCCGACCTTCCACATGCCAACAACATCCGACCTTCCACATGCCAACACCATCCGACCTTCCACATGCCAGCAACATCCCGACCTTCCACATGCCAACAACATCCGACCTTCCACATGCCAACACCATCCGACCTTCCACATGCCAACAACATCCCAACCGTCCACATGCCAACAACATCCAACCTTCCACATGCCAGCAACATCCAACCTTCCACATGCCAACAACATCCCGACCGTCCACATGTCAGCAACATCCCAACCTTCCACATGCCAGCAACATCCTGACCTTCCACATGCCAGCCAACAACATCCTGACCATCCACATGCCATCCAACAACATCCTGACCGTCCACATGCCAGCCAACAACATCCTGACCGTCCACATGCCAGCATCATCCGACCTTCCACATGCCAACAACATCCGACCTTCCACATGCCAACACCATCCGACCTTCCACATGCCAGCAACATCCCGACCTTCCACATGCCAACAACATCCGACCTTCCACATGCCAACACCATCCGACCTTCCACATGCCAACAACATCCCAACCTTCCACATGCCAACAACATCCCAACCTTCCACATGCCAACAACATCCCAACCTTCCACATGCCAACAACATCCAACCGTCCACATGCCAACAACATCCAACCTTCCACATGCCAGCAACATCCGACCTTCCACATGCCAACAACATCCCGACCTTCCACATGCCAACAACATCCAACCTTCCACATGCCAACAACATCCCAACCTTCCACATGCCAACAACATCCCAACCTTCCACATGCCAACAACATCCCAACCTTCCACATGCCAACAACATCCCAACCTTCCACATGCCAACAACATCCCAACCTTCCACATGCCAACAACATCCCAACCTTCCACATGCCAACAACATCCCAACCTTCCACATGCCAACAACATCCGACCTTCCACATGCCAACAACATCGACCTTCCACATGCCAGCAACATCCGACCTTCCACATGCCAACAACATCCAACCTTCCACATGCCAACAACATCCGACCTTCCACATGCCAACAACATCCCAACCTTCCACATGCCAACAACATCCCAACAACATCCCAACCCTCCACATGCCAACAACATCCCAACCTTCCACATGCCAACAACATCCAACCTTCCACATGCCAACAACATCCCAACCTTCCACATGTCAACACCATCCCAACCTTCCACATGCCAACAACATCCCAACCGTCCACATGCCAGCAACATCCAACCTTCGACATGCCAACAACATCCGACCTTCCACATGCCAGCAACATCCGACCTTCCACATGCCAACAACATCCGACCTTCCACATGCCAGCAACATCCGACCTTCCACATGCCAACAACATCCGACCTTCCAAATGCCAACACCATCCGACCTTCCACATGCCAACAACATCCCGACCTTCCACATGCCAACAACATACAACCTTCCACATGCCAGCAACATCCCAACCTTCCACATGCCAACAACATCCCGACCTTCCACATGCCAACACCATCCGACCTTCCACATGCCAACACCATCCGACCTTCCACATGCCAGCAACATCCCGACTTTCCACATGCCAACAACATCCGACCTTCCACATGCCAGCAACATCCGACCTTCCACATGCCAACAACATCCGACCTTCCACATGCCAACACCATCTGACCTTCCACATGCCAGCAACATCCCGACCTTCCACATGCCAACAACATCCGACCTTCCACATGCCAGCAACATCCCAACCTTCCACATGCCAGCAACATCCCGACCTTCCACATGCCAGCAACATCCGACCTTCCACATGCCAACAACATCCCAACCGTCCACATGCCAACAACATCCAACCTTCCACATGCCAGCAACATCCAACCTTCCACATGCCAACAACATCCCGACCGTCCACATGTCAGCAACATCCCAACCTTCCACATGCCAGCAACATCCTGACCTTCCACATGCCAGCCAACAACATCCTGACCATCCACATGCCATCCAACAACATCCTGACCGTCCACATGCCAGCCAGCATCATCCGACCTTCCACATGCCAACAACATCCGACCTTCCACATGCCAACACCATCCGACCTTCCACATGCCAGCAACATCCCGACCTTCCACATGCCAACAACATCCGACCTTCCACATGCCAACACCATCCGACCTTCCACATGCCAACAACATCCCAACCTTCCACATGCCAACAACATCCCAACCTTCCACATGCCAACAACATCCCAACCTTCCACATGCCAACAACATCCAACCGTCCACATGCCAACAACATCCAACCTTCCACATGCCAGCAACATCCGACCTTCCACATGCCAACAACATCCCGACCTTCCACATGCCAACAACATCCCAACCTTCCACATGCCAACAACATCCCAACCTTCCACATGCCAACAACATCCCAACCTTCCACATGCCAACAACATCCCAACCTTCCACATGCCAACAACATCCCAACCTTCCACATGCCAACAACATCCCAACCTTCCACATGCCAACAACATCCCAACCTTCCACATGCCAAGAACATCCCAACCGTCCACATGCCAGCAACATCCGACCTTCCACATGCCAGCAACATCCGACCTTCCACATGCCAGCAACATCCGACCTTCCACATGCCAACAACATCCGACCTTCCACATGCCAACACCATCCGACCTTCCACATGCCAACAACATCCCGACCTTCCACATGCCAACAACATCCAACCGTCCACATGCCAGCAACATCCCAACCTTCCATATTGCCAATAACATCCCGACCTTCCACATGCCAGCAACATCCGACCTTCCACATGCCAATAACATCCCAACCGTCCACATGCCAACAACATCCAACCTTCCACCTGCCAGCAACATCCAACCTTCCACATGCCAACAACATCCCGACCGTCCACATGTCAGCAACATCCCAACCTTCCACATGCCAGCAACATCCTGACCTTCCACATGCCAGCCAACAACATCCTGACCATCCACATGCCAGCCAACAACATCCTGACCGTCCACATGCCAGCCAGCAACATCCAACCTTCCACATGCCAACAACATCCCGACCTTCCACATACCAGCAACATCCGACCGTCCACATGCCAACAACATCCAACCTTCCACATGCCAGCAACATCCCGACCTTCCACATGCCAACAACATCCGACCTTCCACATGCCAGCAACATCCGACCGTCCACATGCCAACAACATCCGACCTTCCACATGTCAGCAACATCCAACCTTCCACATGCCAACACCATCCGACCTTCCACATGCCAACAACATCCCGACCTTCCACATGCCAACACCATCCCAACCTTCCACATGCCAGCCAACAACATCCCAACCTTCCACATGCCAACAACATCCAACCGTTCACATGCCAACAACATCCGACCTTCCACATGCCAGCCACAACATCCCAACCTTCCACATGCCAACAACATCCAACCGTCCACATGCCAACAACATCCGACCTTCCACATGCCAACAACATCCCAACCTTCCACATGCCAACAACATCCCAACCTTCCACATGCCAACAACATCCCAATCTTCCACATGCCAACAACATCCAACCGTCCACATGCCAACAACATCCCAACCGTCCACATGCCAACACCATCCGACCTTCCACATGCCAGCAGCATCCTGACCTTCCACATGCCAACAACAGCTGGACACATTGTTAGTTCCTCATATGAAAGTTGTCATGTCCACGTGTTGGTTTCGAACCTGTCGCTGTTGGGTCATGTAATTTGCAGTCGACTACTGTAACCATGGTTACACAGAGACACCTGTTACCTCACCCTGTTCCATTTATAACCTGTATACATTATTTTGTTTCAGTTCCCAGAAACGAGCATACATGTACGTGCACCTGTAAACTTTGATGCAATCCAAGAAAGATTACTACCTTTTTCCAAATTACAGTCACATGAAGAGTTGTCTCCCTTCCCGAATGTTTGTAAACATCTTCAAAATCAATACAGAGAGACAACTCACCAGAATTCGAATAACATCGGCTCAAATGAACAGCAGAGTTGCGTCTTAGTGAGACCTGAAGTCCATGACAAAGTAGAGAATATACAAATAGCACAATTATGTAATAAACCTAGTGGAAGCTCGTTTGTGGTTGCTAGAACTGAACTAGTTGAACCAATTAGACAGAGAACTACAGATAATAAAAATACACTTATTGTGAATAAGATTCAAATTTCTCGCACAGAAGAATTCCCAGAAGATAACAGTTTGGTTATTAGAGATAGAAATTCAAATGTGTACGCATTACAGTCTCAAAATGTAATTCGAGTGAAGCCTAAAGTAACAGCTCCAAATTTGAATCTTCCAACTAGTTGTGAAATTGCAAGTAAAATTGCAGAAGAAAAGGTTTTTGGAAATGAAGAAAGAAATAACTATGTTATAGGGAATACAGTGGAGGGATATAACAAATTAAAGTCGAAAGGTTTTCCTCAACAGAAATGCATAGGAAAGGTGAACAAATATTCTGTTGACTCGATAGTTACTGAAAGAAGTGAAGACTGGAATGGTAGTTGTTTACCTCCAGTGATTGTTGATGACCAACGGAATATTCCAAACAGTGCCTCCGACACAATGAAGGCCAATGAGACTAATGTAGCCAGGAACGGTACATCTCTCCAGTGCTGTCCTCTATGTCAACTGAAGTTTGATTCTGGGTTAGTATACATTTGTAGTCGCGGGAATTTTTAATTACAGTCAAACCGGTGTTAGTGGTCACCTCTATTAAGCAGCCAACCTGTATTAAGCAGCCAGTTTCCAGATTCCCAATATGTTGCTTTATTATACATTTGATCTCTATTATATGCAGCCACCTGTGCTAAGCAGCTACTTTCTGTTATTCCCTTGACCGGCTGTTTAACACAGGTTTCACTATATGTCCAAATGGAAAGACCCCCCCCCCACACACACACTCATTGGTCATTGGTCCATCTTGTCTCCATCAGTGGATATCCCATACCTCCTTGGTCAACCATGACCCTCACCCATATAGGCTGTAAACTAGATATATAATCAATATAGTGTTGCTTTAAACTAGATATATACGCAATATAGTGTCGCTTTAAACTTGATATATAATCAATTTTTCTATTCTTTAGATTTGGGCAGATGGAAATTGACAGTCATATAGCGAGCTGTTTGGCATCCTCGGAAGATGATGTGATGTGGTAGCCTGGTTCTCAGAAGACAGCTTCCAGTTGTGACATGATCCTCCGCTGATGACCTTGTGTGTTGACCTACGCTCAAAGTTTAAAGTGTCATTTACTTACCTAAGCTTACTAAGAAGATGTCATTATGAGTCCTAGGGCGATGCCATTTAGTTACAGGGTTATCAGGGATCATTCTAGAGGGCGATGTGGGCGAAATTGTCGCCCTAGGGACCCTGACTTCGCCCTCTGGGGGCCCCACTTCTCCCAAAAAAACAAATATTTGTTTTTGGTTTTTACGATATTCAAACATAATATGTCTAGTAAGATACACTGGGCCCATTATAAATCACTCTTCTATTCAAATGTTGTATTTAATGGTTGTACTGTGCATTTTTACCCTATTTTGCAGATGTATATTAAAGAACACCATTTAAGGAAGCGATCACGCGCTCTTTCTCACTTCTCCCAAAAATTCGGACCTAGAATGAACCCTGTAAGCTTACTAAGACGATGTCATTATGAGTCCTAGGGCGATGCCATTTAGTTACAGGGTTGTCAGGTTTCTTCTTGGTTATTTCTGTTTAAGAAATAGCTTTCTTCCCTCCTACTGGAAAGAAATGGAAGACATCGCTTGTTATACTATTTAGTAATATATATCCAAAATATACATAACATGTACAGAAATATACATAACATGTACAGAAATATACATAACATGTACAGAAATATACATAACATGTACAGAAATATACATAACATGTACAGAAATATACATAACATGTACAGAAATATACATAACATGTATATATAATGATTAATAATTGTGAGGCCATTGTGCTGATTTTAATGTAAATGTTATTCTCTTAACCCATTCAACACCAAGTAACTCACATGGACTGGTCCATGATATTCATAAACCAATAAATGAATCAGAAAATCACATTTGGACAAGTTCATTTATCAAAATGGGTAATTATGTCTAAAAATAGTCATATCACTGGCAAAAAGTGCAGATCCTGATGAGACGGCTCGTCATGAGCCGGCTCATCTGGATCTACACTTTTTGTAAGCCTATTTAGAGGTCTGTGGTGTTGAAAGGGTTAACTTCTGTAAATGTTAGACTGTGAAGTATAGTTGCTGACGATGATGCAATAAAGAATAACGCACCTATGTTCCCAGTTTCTTCTTTGTTTCTCCCAGTTCTTCCAGGAAGAAGCGTGTTTCTTCCTTGTTTCTCCCAGTTCTTCTAGGAAGAAAGGTGTTTCTTCCTTGTTTCTCCCAGTTATTCCAGGAAGAAAGGTGTTTCTTCCAGGAAGGTGTTTCTTCCAGGAAGAAAGGTGTTTCTTCCTTGTTTCTCCCAGTTCTTCCAGGAAGAAGGGTGTTTCTTCCCTTTTTTTGCCATGTTTCTCACGGAAGGGAAGAAATACTTTTCATCTCGGAAGAAAGCCAGAAAGTGGTTAACATGCTGCCCATATACCCATATGAGCGATGCCTCCTGAAGAGATTAATCGTTTTATATTTTTGGAGGATAGTGCAATAATAAAGACAGAGACCCAGTCTAGAATCTCCTCTGGGTTTTTTTACGTGCCCAGAGTATTATGTTGATGTCAGAACTGAGTAGGTGTGAAAGTGATATATTGTTATTTTGTCCAAAGTTCTGATAGAAAAAAATAATAATACAAATCGAAGGTATATAGGAATGATTGACGGTTATCAGATACAGTAAACCCTGTCTTAAGCAGCCAGCCAAAGGGAATCACAGAAAGTGGCTGCTTAGCACAGGTGGCTGCTTAATAGAGGACAAATGTATACTGAAACATCATACATGTATTGAGAATCTGGAAACTCTATTAAGCAGCCAGCCAAGGGAATCACAGAAACTGATTGTTTAATGCAGGTTGACTGCTTAATAGTGGTGACGACTAAAACGGGTGTTGACTATATATTGAGCTATTAATAGTTAATTGTTATTTATCTTTAACATTTATAGTTTTGCATGCTCTGTGTATACCCGTTTGACGTCTTTCACTACATTGACCTACTTTGGTAAACCAGTTATATACTTGAAGCGAAACTACATCGGTGAAAATGCAAATTTCTACAGAATATATTTTCCTATTATACGGTATAATTATTTTCCAAATATTTGCCTCAATTGTCGAGTATTGTAACTAATAAACAAATAACAAAATAAATGACATAACAGACTAATGTAAATACGGTCAACATCCATGTGTAATGCAAAGTGTGCATCCTGATGATGATTGAGCTTATTTACCCTCGCCGCCGGCGAACCATATGTGCGAGCTTCCTGAATAACACCATGTATGTTATATCTCGCCCTTTAAAGGCCTGCAGTTTGACCCCGTCCAATTGTAAAGATTTATACTTTACTACCTGTTCCATGTGATTAGTGGCTTGTATCAACAATGTAGCAGTACATTCAGTATAATTTGGCGTATGTAGGTATTTTCTAACGGTTAATATGCACGATCACTCTGTGAGCTGAGAATTAGTCAAAATGAGGCCCTGACAATTTAAGTAAACGTATATCATTGATTGTAAAGAAAATTGATAGTTATGAGTATTCAAACTACATAATCCAGATCAGCCCAGGGACATAGATTACATGTTATGTAGGTGCCTCATCAGCCGTAGCGTAATCACTGAGACTGATAATTTGTATGCATGTATATAATATATGTGTATGGGCCGGAGGCCTTGAATTACGAATAAACTGTTAAACTGATCAGGATCTATGTTGTTTGTAAGGTCGGAGTTTCGTCACTTTCATGTTCTGTCACTTTCATGTATCATCTGGTTTAAAAAGGCCGCCAGATTAAGTGTGAAAATAATGCCTGTTTATACCTTGCCCAAATGTTGGATTTGAACTGGAGCGTACAACGGAGTCTTGTATTATTCTTGACTTGCACTGTCTCATTCCATTGACATATTGCCAAATTTGAGCGTATAGTGTAGTGAAGAGCAGAGTAGGTTCCGATACGTTTGTCATGGAAAACATTCAAGCTGTTGTTGAATGATTCCACGCTACTAGTGTCCGCTGTACTTGTGTTCCCCTTGTATAATAAATGAACAGAACAAACAACTTTGGTGGCCTGCTAATAATCGTCCACCGCATAATCTAAATTCACATGAGAGAAAGCTTCTATACAGGAGGTTTTGGGCAATGCTATATAATTGTGGCGCATGGAAAGATGTCAGATATATAGAGAGAAAAGTAGCGGCTAGAAGAGGAGACTGTACTTGGCATAAGAGGGAACTGATGCCTGAATGTGTGGTACAGCAATGCAGGAACTGGCTGCCTAACCCGCGCAACCAGCCTTATTTGGGCCATAAGTGGAGTTGAATTGTTTATACCAGTTGTAAGTACTATAAAAATACAGAACTTCAATGTCAGCAATTTATAACCTCTGATATGTACGTGGGTCATAATAGATATAAGTGGTGCTCATGTATTAGATGTATACCATGCAGGGCCTCGCATGTGGCAAATACGATGTGCGTCGACCGTCAGATTTGTACCGCTATTCCTCGTGTGTTTACGGTCAAATATAGGTCAACCTGCAGGCCTTTAAGGACAAAAGTTTTGCACGGGAATTTTTTTATATCGCCAACAAAAATGATTAAAGTCAATAACGAGCAGTACCACATTAAATATTATGTAATCTGAATTATCAGTTTTTTTTTTTTTTTTTTTTTTTTTTTAATAGGACCTATCTACTCTTTTTCTTTTTTCTTTTTTTTTTTTCTTTTATTTAGATTATAACAACATTTACATAACAACATTTATCAACATAATTACAGTGTGACAATTTCAATAAAACAACGAATCTCTTATAAGCAATCTCTTAAGCATTTAAACAAAATTATACATTGAATCAGATGAGCATGTAGTTTTCTTTATAATCTAATTGTATTAAAATAAGCTCAGAACTTTGAATGGTAAGAATACTAAAACTTCTCTATGAATGTGTCTATCAATGCAAACGATTTTCGCTTGTATTTTAGATGGTCTTTAAATGTACTCATTTCATGAAGAAATGTATAAACAATGTTCAATTCATTTGAACGTTGATTACTTAGGAAGAATGACTTGTAAATGCAAAAGCTCGATATGGTCAAAATCATGTTAAATTCCCAATAATTACTATTGTCAAAATTGTATCCTAGCACAACACTCTTTAAGTTGTGTATATTTTTCTGAATCCCAAGTGATTTAAATGTATTCGTCAATCTGTTCCAAAATGGTTTGATTAAATGACATTCAATAAAGAAGTGGTCTAAATCGTCTGGTACTTTACAAAAGCTGCAGTTTGGATTTTCGTTTATTTGCCATTTATATAGGTTATGACAATTTGCAATAATGTTATTAATTAGCTTGTATCGAAACTGTTTATATCTGTTATCAATACACATGTTTATTTGTGAGTACAATTGTTTCCATGGTATTTTGAGATCAAATTTATTCTCCCAGTATGATTGCAAGTATGGTTTCGATGATTTTCTTTGCAAAAGTGTATTGTATATCGCTTTATTATTCAAAGATTTTAAATTTGATATGGAAAATGGAAGTCTTAGATTCACTTTAACGCGTGTTCGTGTTGATTCTTCCGTTTGTATTTTCTTAAACCATGTTTTGGGTATTGCGTTTTTAAGAATCATTATTTCTGATATCCAATTAGAATGATTTCGTAATTTGCCTAGAATAATGTGTTCGCTAATGTTACCATTGTTGTCTATTATATCATTTACAAAAATTATACCAGAGTTGATCCAAGTATTAAACAGTATAGGTTTATTTTTGTATTTAATTGACTCATTTCCCCAAATTATTTCCTGTCGTATATCATAGAATGTTTTAGGTTGCTGTTTGTTAATATTTCTAAAGGCTATCCAATTGAGAATGATGTCTTTGTAGAACTCAGGAAATTTGCAGATGTTATTTGGTAGGTTTTTCATTGAGTTAAAGTTCATGTAGAATATGAGGAAATCTGTACCAAAACTTTCGAAATAATATTTTGGGATTATTTTCCAATTGGCATTTTCTGATGATAGCAGTGATTTTACCCATTTTATTTGTAACATGGCTGTGAAACTATCTAAATCGATCATGTTGATTCCGCCATCTTCAGTCTTATTTATCAGTATGCTTCTTTTGATTTTTTCTCTTTTATTACTCCATATGAAATGGAAAAATAAAGTATTTAGATTATTCTTGACAGATTTAGGTAGATGTATAGATTGGAGCAAATAAGTAAATTTTGGAAGAAGGATAGATTTTATAACTGTAACCTTACCATAAAACGATAGTTTTCTTTTGCTCCACTGGTTAATGAGACTTTTACATAATTCAATTTTAGATTCCCAATTTAATTTTTCACATTCCATTTTATCAGTTCCAAAGTATACTCCTAAAGCTTTAACTGTTTTCTTCCATTTAATGTCGCCTACATTTTCATTTGATAATTTAGATTTGCCAATCCACATGCCTTCAGTTTTATTTATGTTAAGAGTTAAACCTGAATATTTTCCGAATGTGTTAATAGTTGAAAGTGCATTATTGATGTCAGTCTTGTTTTTTACAAATAAACTAGTATCATCGGCTAGTTGTGTTAGTTTTATATTGAGAAGCTCTTTGTTAACTTTAACAGGAATACCAGAGATATTAGTATTATCGCGTATTTTATTTGCTAGAACTTCAGCAACGATGATGAAAAGAAGTGATGAAATGCTGCAGCCTTGACGGAGGCCTCGCGATAGCTTAAAACTTTGAGATAGCCAGCCGTTGTTTAATATATATGAGATGATGTTGTTGTACAGAGATTTTATCCAGTTTATGAACATTAGTTTAAAATTGAATCTTTTAAGAGTTTCATACAAAAAATCGTGATTAACGGTATCGAATGCTTTGCGAAAGTCTAGAAAAAGAATAGCACCATCTATATTAGTATCTTCACAATAGTGTAAAATATCATATATCTGTCTAATATTATTTCCAATAAATCGACCTTTTATGTAGCCTTGCTGATCTAAATCTATAATTGAAGGCAAAACCTTTTGTAACCGTATTGCTAATATCTTGGTAAGTAACTTATAATCGTTATTTAAAAGAGATATGGGGCGATAATTCTCGATATTTTTCGGATCGCCTTTTTTGTATAGTAGTGAAATAATACCTATTTTCTGAGTTTCCGACAATTCGTTGTGTTTATATGTCTCGTTATAACTTTTGATCAATAAATGCTTTATATCGTTCCAGAATGTGGCATAAAATTCAACAGATATACCATCATAGCCAGGACTTTTATTTCGTTTCATTTCTGAAAGAGCTATTTTACACTCTTCAAAAGTTATTAGTCCCTCGCATGTATTTGCTTCATTTTCAGTAAGTGTTTTATTAAATCGAACTGTATCGAGATATTCGTCAATATTTTCATGCTGACACTTTTCTGTATATAAATCACTATAAAATCTTACTTCTTCTTTAAGGACGTCATCAAAGTTTGTAGTTAGTTTTCCGTTGACAAGTAAGCTATTTAATACTTTTCGCGATTGTCTAGATTTTTCGATCAAATGAAAATATTTAGAGTTTCTCTCTCCATCATCAATGAGCTGTGCCCTGGATCTAACCTTTGCACCACTAACCTTTATACTATACAAATTTTCGATTTCTGTTTCAATGTCTTTTATTCGTTTTAAAGTATCAACACAGTTATTTTGTTCATAAGATACGTTTAAGTATTTAAGTTGCTCCTCTATTTCTGATAGATGATCGCATCGCTTTTTGGCTTTTCTCTTCGAATAAGCAATTGATATTTCTTTAATTTCATATTTAACTATTTCCCAGCGTGTCCGGCTATTTATACTAATAATGTTAACATCGTTTTCTACATCTGTAATAGTCTTGATTATTAAAGTTTTATATTCAATATCGTTTAGGAGAGCGTTATTTAGTTTCCAGTAACTAGGACCGCGCTTGTTAGGTAAGCAAATATTTAGAGATATTGCTTGATGGTCAGTGAATCTTATCTGCGCAGGTCTTATGTCTGTGTTTGATATTAAACTCGAAATGTTGTTTTCTGTAAGCCAATAATCAATTCTGCTTTTTTCAAATCCATTTGTACGCCTCCATGTAAATTGATTTTTGTTCGTATTTTTAACTTTCCAAATATCGCATAAGTTATGATTCTTAATTAGTTTTAAAAGATGTTCTGTTGGTTTGATATTATTTGTGTTACGTGATACTCTATCGGACTGATTAAGTGGTTCATTAAAGTCTCCGCCTATGATTTTTAATCCGTTACATTCTTGATCTAGTAATTTATTAATATTTTGAAAAAATATGTTCCTATTTCTTTTTTCATTTGGCGCATATATACAAAGCAAAGAAAATGTTGTTTCTTCTATACGTAAATTCAATAGAATGTATCGCCCTTCGTTATCTGAAAGAGCGTTCAATATCTCATGTTCCACTTTGAAAGACTTCCTTATTAAAATGCTACAGCCTTTGCTATTATTCGAACCATACGAATTGTATATATGAAAATCTTTGAAATCACCAGTTACATCACTTAAAATCTCTTGTGTAAAATGCGTTTCAATTAAAAAGATTATATCCATTTTTTGCTGTTTTATCCATTCCGAGATTCTTAAGCGTTTCAGTGAACCGCGCAAACCTTGGGCATTCAAAGACCCAAAATGAATATTAGACGTAGCCATCACAATATAAGGTAATAAACATTATGACAATTAACTTTATATATAGCATAAAACATGAGGATACACTTTGACACGGTTGTTTGAGGTAGTTGGTGCAAAAAGAGTAATACTTATCGAAAATCAGAAATATAAGTGATAGTACGTCTATATGCATTACCAAAATGTATACCTTTCTCGATGCTTGACCTTGAAAAACCTTAGCTATTAAAGTTACTAAAATCGAGCAGAGAATAAGTAAAAATACTGTGTACAATGTAGTGGTGACTTCGTGAATTTTCAAATACTTAATATATCGAACAATAATGGTCCAAACGTATTGTGTTTTTATCCACTGTAATACTGTAAGTGAAACAAAACTAAGATACTTCTTTAAGATGTAGTGGAAAAGTTGAGTAATAATTTTGAAACAAACCATAGTTTCAATTATTGTGCGTGGGAAGATACTGTTTCTCCATAATATGAATTTAGAGCAAAAGTGTAATGTGGTAAAACAAATTTTCGATTTATACCTGCATCGATATGAACATCCTAGCAATATGATAAATATATCTAGATTAAATTGAATGCACAACAATAGCAGTATTAAAATATTGCTAACTGATATACCCAATATACAGTAATTTAAGGCCAAAAGAGGCTTCTCGATAACTGTTTGGTTTTCAGTCATGTAGTCTGTATTGTCATATACATGTACTAAATTGTTCATTTTTAAAATATCAATATTTTTAAAAGTTTCATATATCACTTGTGTTTCATAAATTATACTTTGTATTGCAATAATTGAAAGTCTGTTATTCACTATGTGCAATAATGGTAGTCCGTAGCGTTCTATGTTTGAAGCGTTTATCAGTCTCACATCCACGTAACGTTTCCAATTATCTGGTGAAAACATCATAATTACACATGATCACGAGGAGAGTCACTTCTTCCTATGATGCTTCTTGCTGGATGTCTGGTCAATCCTGTCACGATACTCCTCCGGAGGTGTTGGTGGTGAACGATTATTTACAAGTTTCGGTTTGTCCATGTTTGGAGTGAAGAAATCAACCATTGATTTCTGAATGTCCAGGCGAAGGGCTGCACCACGACCAATACCGGCACTTGATATGGGTGACGTTGGCAAAGACTTGGTCTGATTGTCATATCCCTTAGCAATAGTTGCGGTTCCCGGGTCCACATGCGCCTGGCTGGATGTAGATTTGATTGACTTAGATTCGGTGTCCGATTCATCTTCTTTATCAGAAGAGTGTTTGTCATTGAAAGGACAGTCAGACATCTTATGTCCACTTTGAGAGCAATTTCTACACGCCCAATCGTTTGGACATTGACTAAACACATGATCGTCCGAGAAACACTTTGAACATTGCTTTGGCCTAGCACCTTTGTCGCCTTGTTTTGATTGCCCTGCGTGAATAACTCGCGCTGAGAAAATTCCGAAGTTCATGAATTGGGGCAGAGGCTCTTTCAGGGTAGATGATTTAACGGTCAGCAATCTATCTCCTGTTTCACAATTCGTTAACTTGTCATGGACACGTAATTTCTCGCGAAATAACGAACGAACTTCAATACCTTTCTCTGTTAGCGTACACCTGATCAATTCATCATCAGTGGTCAAGGGAATGTTTTTAACTCTTACTCTGATGACTACTTCTGCGTCAAGTCGACCAGGAGCAGTCCTTAGTACATTTACTCGTTTACCCTTTATGAACACCCCTTGTGTCATAAGCTTGACCTTGTCCTCGATTGTTTTCACATAAATTCGCCATAACCCCCGAATCCTTTGGAGACCCGTGATATGGGAAGCTGGGATTGTGTCGCCAATCGCAATATAAAGTTCAGAATGTTCAAGCCACTGCTGTGGTTGACCTTGCCTTCTAATGCCAAAGATCGAAGTCTCTTGAAGGTATAACAATAATGTCTCGTTCGGCCCACTATCCGAATTCTCGACGCCATCCGAATTCTCATCAGACATTGTTCAGGTGAAATTGTCAAGTGATTTTCAAGAGAAATAGTACCTCTTTAAATATTCCAATTTGTTTACTTAGAATTTAGTCCATTCACAATAAATTCACAATAAATTCACCATCGATAAGTCTATTATATCAGAATAAATTGGTTTTATTTTGCATGTAAAGAAACACCGCCTTAGCAGTATATCATCCACATCCGGTCTGAATTATCAATGTATCTACACATGGAAGTCGTAATAGCGCAGTTGTAGCACGTTCGATTCAGGTGCGAAAGGTCCGGGGTTTGTGTCCCGCTGGAGCCGTTACGATTGTGCCATTATGCAAGGCATTTAAGTTCCACATTGCCTCTTCTCTCCCTCGTGGCGATGGATTCCATCAGGAATGAGGTCTCGAGAGTGATTAATATAAGTTGTAAGAACTTCTTTCGCAATCAAGCTAAAATAAATTTGTATAAACTACACATTCTCTGAAAAGTTTATCAATAATTATGATTATCTGTCTATCAATTTAGATTACATAATATTGGACTGTGAGACACACCGAAGACAGTACCAACATTTTACATATTGGATCCGTTTGAGGCTTATATCTTACTTAAAACACACACTTACACAACAAGATCCCACTGATTAAAACTGTTAATTTCGTACATTTACGAGTAGTATTTAATCTAATATTTTGATAGCAGTCCGATATTAATAATAATGGACTGCATGTACGTCACGACAGTGTTTTAATTTCAACTAACTGTTCTTTCAGCAGCATGCATATATAGTTGTAAACATGACTTATTTCCCTTTAGCAATGTAGTGTTCCTTAGTGTCAGGATTTTATTAGTTTAATCATATTTTATTGCATTCTATATATACAATGTACAATACAAAACAAATGAACAAACATGTATAACTATCCATAATGCATGATTTGTGGCATTGTTTGCTCAAGGATTGTCATTATATGTTGAAGCAAATGGGTTGGGCCACAAGTTTTAACAACATTAGTTACGGCCCTCCCCATAAGACTAGATTGTAATTAACAAAGAGACTGAATACAAGAGTTGTGCTAGTACTTTACTAATTTAATGATACTAATAGAAAAAGGGTAAAATGATTAAGAGAATAAGCAGCATTTTAGGTAATAAGAATTTAGAAACAAAAAACAACAATAAACAAACCAAAAAAGTTTAGGAAATGTAGCTGTAATAGCTACTACTATCAAGTGTAGCTGTAATAGCTACTACTATCAAGTGTAGCTGTAATAGCTACTACTATCAAGTGTAGCTGTAATAGCTACTACTATCAAGTGTAGTTGTAATAGCTACTACTATCAAGTGTAGCTGTAATAGCTACTACTATCAAGTGTAGCTGTAATAGCTACTACTATCAAGTGTAGCTGTAATAGCTACTACTATCAAGTGTAGCTGTAATAGCTACTACTATCAAGTGTAGCTGTAATAGCTACTACTATCAAGGATTTTATTGACAATTGATGGCTTGATATATTGTTTAGGACATTTCGCAGTTTAATACCAATGTGTGTGTTACGTTTATTTATCGTCGCTACTGGTTCTTTGTTATTGTATGTCGGTAAATAGCTATAATGTTAATGTTATAATTTTGATTGTAAAGACTAAGACAATAAATAAATTGAATTGAATTTGTTTATTTTCGTTAAATCAATAAACAACAATATAATATTTATATCAGTGTATTCCGTTTTTGCATTTTTTTACGTTTATTTATCGTCGCTACCGGTTGCCCATATGAGCGATGCCTTCTGAAGATATTAGTTATTTTAGATTTTGGAGGATAGTGCATGATACAGACAGAGAACCATTCCAGAATCTCCTCTGGTTCTTTTACGTGCACTGTGTAAAGCACCGACACGAGAACTCGGTTTAACGTCCCATCTGAAAGACTGTTAATTTTATTAGGGTCAAACGGGGGATCGAACCTGCGATTCCTGGATTACCACTGGACTACATATCCGTCTGTCCGTTTTTGCAGATCGGGTCTCTGCTTTTTATGCGACATTGGCGATGAAAGAGTTGCGCACATAGTTGTTTATTTTTCTAAAATGACTAGGATAGTCAAAACAGTGATAGTTTTCGAATACATTTAAACTGTCTTTGATTTCATTTTTATACTGAGATAGTTGGGTAATAGTGGTCCTATTACCATTAAATGGCTGTCTGATTAGCACAGTGGTTAGCGCGCTCGCTTCTCACTAATGTAACCCGGGTTCGATCCTCGGACCGGGAAGTATGTGAGATGGTATGGTGGTCGCCAGATTGGACATATGTGTTTTCTCCGGGTACTCCGGTTTCCTCCCACACGAATGACCACATTTACGCCTCCACCAGCGCCAACGAGAGTGATTAATATAAGTGTTTAAAACCTGCTTCGCAATCATTGTACAATTAATAAAGTGTAGACCCGGTGTCCTAACAGAATTGATATCCCGTAAGAACTGACAATTGCGCTTAATGGTACATCTCAGCGGGTGTGAGGAATGGGAGACATTCGCTTTATTCTCAATAGTTGTGCTAATTATTGGCATCATGTGGCATTTATGAACCTAATACACCGGCACAGCAGAAGTAATAACAATCCAATTCTTAATCACTGTGCAACAGAAACATGTTCACGTTCAGTGTTTTATCATTGATTTAGAGGCAGCATTTAATATCCGATTAACAGTTATAGTGCAGCTTCATTCCATTTGTGCTGTGATAAATGAGTGTGGTACTATTTGTTTCACCTCAATCTTATAACACCATGGAGGAGCGCCATTGTATGTTTATGTTGTATTCTATATATAGTAACGTTATTGTACAGACGGATCTGTACTATTTATTTCACCTCAATCTTATAGCACCATGGAGGAGCGCCATTGTATGTTTATGTTGTATTCTATATATAGTAACGTTATTGTACAGACGGATCTGTACTATTTATTTCACCTCAATCTTATAGCACCATGGAGGAGCGCCATTGTACGTTTATGTTGTATTCTTTATATAGTAACGTTATTGTACAGACGGATGTGTACTATATGTGTCACCTTAGTCTTATAACACCATGTACGAGGAGCGCCATTGTATGTTTATATTGGAATCTATATATAGTAGCGTTATTGTACAGACGGATCTGTACTATTTGTTTCACCTTAGTCTTATAACACCATGTACGAGGAGCGCCATTGTACGGTTATGTTGGAATCTATATATAGTAACGTTATTATACAGACGGTCTGTACTATTTGTTTCACCTTCGTCTTATAACACCATGGAGGAGCGCCATTGTATGTTTATGTTGTATTCTATATATAGTAACGTTATTGTACAGACGGATCTGTACTATTTATTTCATCTCAATCTTATAACACCATGGAGGAGCACCATTGTACGGTTATGTTGTATTCTATATATAGTAACGTTATTATACAGACGAATCTGTAATATTTGTTTCACCTCAATCTTATAACACCATGGAGGAGCGCCATTGTACGGTTATGTTGTATTCTATATATAGTAACGTTATTATACAGACGAATCTGTAATATTTGTTTCACCTCAATCTTATACCACCATGGAGGAGCGCCATTGTACGGTTATGTTGGAATCTATATATAGTAACGTTATTATACAGACGAATCTGTAATATTTGTTTCACCTCAATCTTATACCACCATGGAGGAGCGCCATTGTACGTTTATGTTGGAATCTATATATAGTAACGTTATTGTACAGACGAATCTGTACTATTTATATCATCTTAATCTTATCACACCATGTACGAGGAGCGCCATTGTATGTTTATGTTGGAATCTATATATAGTAACGTTATTGTACAGACGGATCTGTACTATTTGTTTCATCTCAATCGTATAACACCATGGAGGAGCGCCATTGTACGGTTATGTTGGAATCTATATATAGTAACGTTATTGTACAGACGGATCTGTACTATTTGTTTCACCTTAGTCTTATAACACCATGGAGGAGCGCCATTGTATGTTTATGTTGTATTCTATATATAGTAACGTTATTGTACAGACGGATCTGTACTATTTGTTTCATCTCAATCTTATAACACCATGGAGGAGCGCCATTGTACGGTTATGTTGGAATCTATATATAGTAACGTTATTGTACAGACGGATCTGTACTATTTGTTTCACCTTAGTCTTATAACACCATGGAGGAGCGCCATTGTACGGTTATGTTGTATTCTATATATAGTAACGTTATTGTACAGACGGATCTGTACTATTTGTTTCACCTTAGTCTTATAACACCATCGAGGAGCGCCATTGTATGTTTATGTTGGAATCTATATATAGTAACGTTATTGTACAGACGGATCTGTACTATTTGTTTCATCTCAATCTTATAACACCACGGAGGAGCCCCGTTGTACGATTATGTTGTATTCTATATATAGTAACGTTATTGTACAGACGGATCTGTACTATTTATTTCATCTCAATCGTATAACACCATGGAGGAACGCCATTGTACGGTTATGTTGGAATCTATATATAGTAACGTTATTATACAGACGATCTGTACTATTTGTTTCACCTTAGTCTTATAACACCATGGAGGAGCGCCATTGTATGTTTATGTTGTATTCTATATATAGTAACGTTATTGTACAGACGGATCTGTACTATTTGTTTCACCTTAGTCTTATAACACCATGGAGGAGCGCCATTGTATGTTTATGTTGTATTCTATATATAGTAACGTTATTGTACAGACGGATCTGTACTATTTGTTTCACCTTAGTCTTATAACACCATGGAGGAGCGCCATTGTATGTTTATGTTGGAATCTACATATAGTAACGTTATTGTACAGACGGATCTGTACTATTTGTTTCACCTTAGTCTTATAACACCATGGAGGAGCGCCATTGTATGTTTATGTTGGAATCTATATATAGTAACGTTATTGTACAGACGGATCTGTACTGTATGTTTCACCTTAGTCTTATAACACCATGTACGAGGAGCGCCATTGTACAGTTATGTTGGAATCTATATATAGTAACGTTATTGTACAGACGGATCTGTACTATTTGTTTCATTTCAATCTTATAACACCATGTACGAGGAGTGCCATTGTACGGTTATGTTGTATTCTATATATAGTAACGTTATTGTACAGACGGATCTGTAGTCCGTTGTAACACGCTGAACTGGTAATCCAGGGATCGCAGGTTCGATCCCCCATCTGACCCTAATGACCCATTCTTTCAGATGGGACGTTAAACCGAGGTCTCGTGTCGGTGCTTTACACCGTGCACGTAAAAGAACCAGAGGAGACTCTGGAATGGGTCTATGTCTGTATCATGCACTATCCTCCAACATCTCTTCAGGAGGCGTCGCTCATATGGACAACCGGTAGCGACGATAAATAACGTAAAAACACGTAAAACACACACACAACGTTATTGTAAATACTGTATGTACAATGCTGAGATGTAAATATTTACATCGCTGGTGCATTTCCTTCCATGAACGTATATGCCTTGATTGCATACACGTTCGTATGTTGTATGTGTGCGTTTTACGTTTATTTATCGTCGCTACCGGTTGCCCATATGAGCGACGCCTCCTGAAGAGATTAGTCGTTTCAGATTTGTATTACAATTTCGTATGAGAGTTTCAAACTAATGATATGCAGCTGACATACGCACTAGAAGTTACGGGCAACTTATATTAATCACTCTCGAGACCTCATTCCTGGTGGAATCCATCGCCATGAGCGATGTTAGGCAGTGTTCATCGCGAGAAAAGACGTGTCGGTCTCCACACACTTGCCCAATGTAGTTCATACCCCGATGGAAACTATTTACCCACGAGTCGTGTTTTAAATAAAGATCCCCACTATATACTATTATTGTGAGATGGTAGGGTGCTCACCAGATTGGACAGGTGGATTTTCTCCGGGTTCCTCCTACACGAATGACCACATATACGCTTTCATCACAGACGGATCTGTAGTCCAGTGGTAACACGCTGGACTGGTAATCCAGGGATCGCAGGTTCGATTCCCCGCCTGACCCTAATAAAATTAACAGTCTTTCAGATGGGACGTTCAACCGAGGTCTCGTGTCGGTGCTTTACACCGTGCACGTAAAAGAACCAGAGGAGACTCTGGAATGGGTATCTGTCTGTATCATTGCACTATCCTCCAAAATCTAAAATGACTAGTCCAGTAGTAACTCGCTGGATTGGTAATCCAGAGATTGCACGTCCACGTCTGACCCTAATAAAATTATCAGTCTTTCAGATGGGACGTTAATCCGAGGTCTCGTTTCGGTGCTTTACACCGTGCACGTATAAGAACCAGAGGAGACTCTGGAATTGGTCCCTGTCTTTATCATGCACTATCCTCCAAAATCTAAAATGACTATTCTCTTCAGGAGGCGTCGCTCATATGGGCAACCGGTAGCGACGATAAATAAACGTAAAACACACACACACACGCGTTCATCCACGCCAACGAGAGTGATTAATATAAGTTGCTTCGCAATTGTTATAAAATAAATAAATGTTAAAAAATAAAGTTTTAAAACTTACGCAGCTACTATATATTTGTTTATTATTTGTTAGGGAATACAACATTAATAAGTTCATGCAGAAATGTTCATAAACAAGTATGGTCAGCAATGCATTTTAGTTGGAAATCCATTTAGATATATCTAGCTTCCTTTAATGTCGAACTCCTCGCGGGGATGCAGACATGTTGCGCGTCAAAAACCGCAAAGAAGTTAAAAGTATGAGTAGTTAAAAGCATAATTTATGAAAGTAATGAAAATAAGTTGTGGAAACAGTTTAAAAGCAGCTGCGCAGAACAACTAGGGACTGACATGATCAATATGGCAAACTGCCGTATTGAATTGCTCTATGGTAGGGAGATGGACAATGTCAGGAGGGAGATGGTTCCAATGGTAGATTGTTATTGGAAAAAAGGAAAACATGTAGTAGTCTGTAGTAGATCAGCAAGTGTAAATAACTAAATATCAACAAACATGTAATGGCCTTTGGTCTAACTATTCCAAAATTCTACGACGTAGCTAATTGTTTTAATCCGGAAATAAGATTGCGTAGGGACACACCACAGACTCTCGCAACTTTTCAGGAAAATGCAACCATATTGAATGAGCTCAACTCAATAATTAAGGACTAATTTTTAGAGAGCCTTGGCAGTTATAACGAACGTCAGATACGTGATTAGGTATATTAACACAATTTGATATACATTTTCCAGAGAGAATGACGGGCAGAAATCCCTCAATTAGATCATGTAGTGGTTACGAATTTAATATACAGTCTACATCATTTATGTCGAATTCCGTCGGACTGAACACATTACTTCGACATAACCGAAGTTTGACTTAGCGAAATTCTATATAAATGTAAAATCATAGTGTCTGAATTGGGACTTTGATCCGACTTCGAGATAACCGGAGAATTCGACATTACCGACTTTGACATCACGGATGTAGACTGTCGATGTAGATGGGAAGTATGTGAGATGGTAAGGTGGTCGCCAGATCGGACAGGTGGGTTTTCTCCGTGTACTCCGGTTTCCTCCCACACGAATTACCACATTTACACTTTCATCCGCGCCAACGAGAGTGATTAATATAAGTTGTTAAAACTAGCTTCGCAATCGTTGTAAAATAAATAAAGTTTAAACTACTTTCAGAAAGATCTACGTATTCCTGTGAAATGCCCAGCCAGCAAGTAAAGAGATCAAGAACAGGTGAGCTAGTTACGAAATACGTCCAAACAACAATTATTGTAGTCGCTCGTGAGCTTTCATTCCTGGTGGAATACACCGCCATGGGAGATAGAGAAGAGGTGCGTATGAAGTAGTTAAGCCATTTCTACAGTGATTTTAGCCGTCTCGAACCCTCTACCCTTCATTACCAGGTGGAGACCGTATAATTTCCACCACGAAAGTTGCAATGAAATTCAATGTAATATACTAGAAGATATAGAAAATGCACACTTCGGATAAGTTTTCGGATACATAGTTTTAAATATTTTGGAATATATTTAGTTGTTCAGTTTGTGTATTGTAATAAAGATGTTATATATCTTTGATGGAATCCTTCGTATTTCGTTTTAATGTAATAATAATCATATAATGTAGATGTGCGTTTTCTATGTCCTATGGGTAAAATGGATCGTATACCCACCCACCCACCAACCTATCTATGTCATATAGCGATTTCGTTTCGATGGAATTTTTCGGTCAGCTTCAGAAGAGCTATTCTAGTCACATCATGTATTGCTGTATGTACATGCGAGACGCATTAGCTAACTGAATAAACCATCATGTACGTTTAAGAGCATTATATACAATCTAGCTAAGTGGATATAAGGACATCAACGTAACAAGATTTATCTATAAGTAGTAATACGGTAAACATTCTTGGAACTACACTATATATGATGCGTGGAACTACACTATGATGCGTGGAACTACACTATATATGATGCGTGGAACTACACTATCTATGATGCGTGGAACTACACTATATATGATGCGTGGAACTACACTATCTATGATGCGTGGAACTACACTATATATGATGCGTGGAACTACACTATATATGATGCGTGGAACTACACTATCTATGATGCGTGGAACTACACTATATATGATGCGTGGAACTACACTATATATGATGCGTGGAACTACACTATCTATGATGCGTGGAACTACACTATATATGATGCGTGGAACTACACTATATATGATGCGTGGAACTACACTATCTATGATGCGTGGAACTACACTATATATGATGCGTGGAACTACACTATATATGATGCGTGGAACTACACTATCTATGATGCGTGGAACTACACTATATATGATGCGTGGAACTACACTATATATGATGCGTGGAACTACACTATATGATGCGTGGAACTACACTAATATGATGCGTGGAACTACACTATGATGCGTGGAACTACACTATCTATGATGCGTGGAACTACACTATATATGATGCGTGGAACTACACTATATATGATGCGTGGAACTACACTATTATGATGCGTGGAACTACACTATGATGCGTGGAACTACATATATATGATGCGTGGAACTACACTATATATGATGCGTGGAACTACACTATATATGATGCGTGGAACTACACTATCTATGATGCGTGGAACTACACTATATATGATGCGTGGAACTACACTATATATGATGCGTGGAACTACACACTATGATGCGTGGAACTACACTATATATGATGCGTGGAACTACACTATATATGATGCGTGGAACTACACTATATATGATGCGTGGAACTACACTATATATGATGCGTGGAACTACACTATGATGCGTGGAACTACACTATCTATGATGCGTGGAACTACACTATATATGATGCGTG